>JAANSQ010002604.1:0-11610 GCA_036850885.1 Lepidocyrtinus dapeste | reverse complement strand
TGTGCTACGAATAATTGATGGTCAACTATACTCCTCTCCTCAATTAAAGTTTACTGTTCTGGGGGCTTCAAAAAATAAACTGGTATGATTTCAGATATGATAGTCAAAATGTAGTTCTTCCGGTTTATTCTTTTGCATCAGACAATGTCATAATAATAATTACCAAGCATCGTCATCAACGTTTAAAATCAATTGAATTGAACATTTGGAATCTAAAACTGCCCTAAAGGCTAAAATGAATTATTTATTAGAACACTGAAAAGTCTACAACTAACATGGAACGAACTAAAAGCATAAAAAGTAATGAAAGTTATTTGCGTTTCTTGTCTTTCTTCTTCTTTTTGTTAGGAGTTTCAGCCTCATCCGTTGCTGCACTCATATCAAGGTCAGGTTCTTGGGATTTACGGTTCTTCTTTTTCTTTCGTGGTGTCTCCTCAGCTTCCATGGAAATTTCCGCCTCTGCATTAGCACTCAAACTATGCTTCTTCTTCTTTTTCTTTGGAGTTTCTGTTTGTTCAGGTACCTCCACTGATACTTCATCTACTGCGGTTGATTTTCGGTCCTTCTTCTTTTTCTTTCGGGGAGTCTCCTCTTCTACATTAGAAGTTTCCTCCAAGGTCAAGCTATTGTTTGATTCCTCCGCCTGAGCCGATTCAGACTTACGTTTATTCTTTTTCTTCTTTTTTGGGGTTGTGGAGTCCTCTTCTTGCGGTGGGGTTTTACTTGGAGTGTTATTTTCAGATTTTATCCCGAGCTCGGCAGCAATGTCTAAAGCATCCTTCTTCTTTTTATCTCCAGATACTACGTGCTCCAACCATTCTTTCTTATTTCGTTTGAAGGCATTCAAACCCAAATTTTCAACCAGAAACCTGCCAAATTTATTGGCTGCAAGGAGGGGAATCCTCTCGCTGAGCGCCTCTGCCAAAATTGTCTTCTGCTGAATACCTGCCCAAAGCCAAATGATGTCGAGGATCCTAGATCCGAATTTCGTGGTTCCAAATTCCACCAAGAAGTCCTTCAGCTTGTCAAATAGCGTCAGCTTCATTTTCTGTGGGACGTTCCAGTTCTTAAAGAACTTGGTCATAATGAAGGAGGCTTTAGGGTCCAACGCTATACGCTTGAGCTGGGCTGGTTCCAGTTGACAAATAGCTTTCAGAATCTAAGAGCAAACCAAAACAATCCAATGAATTAATTTTGAAGTCAATAAAAAACCAATAAAACAATTAATGATTCTAAAAATTATAAACATCAAAAATTAATTACCTCCTGTGGATTCTCGAAGTCTATCAAATTCTGTACAGCGTTGCTTCCATAAAATGTCGAAAATTGGGTGTACTTAGGTTTACCTGTATTGGGTTGAGTTTTTTCATTTTCATCTTCTTCATCGACATTTTTAACACTCGCACTCATTGAAATCAAGACCATCGCCAAATTTGCATCCTTTCCAAAAGTAGCAGCAGCAGCATCTTTCAGTGCCTTATAAAATTCTTTCTGTTTTACGTCATACCTTACACACTGTACGATTAAACTGTTGATTACTGCAATCCTGCCATTTTGAACTAAGGTCTGCATGGATGGTTCGAATTCCTCCACGATGGATTTCAACTGAAATAAAAAATCAGAAAAAATAATCAGTCTGTTGATAGATGCTAGACGTGGTCAAAAAAGCATTTTGGAATATCTTACAAGTTTTTGGTGGGGAATGCATTGAATGAGCTTTAGCACTGTGTAACAAGGTCCGTTACAGTACTCCAGTAAACGGCCCTTATAAAATCTGTCATACAATGTCTCATACAGTTTTTGATCCACTACGGACAAGCAAACTTCCAGGGTGCGGTTAGAAAGATCGTCCGGTTCAATATGCTCTGGAACAGTGACTAGAACCTTGAGAACAAGCTCCTTCACGATATTTTCAGAGTTCTTGGTCTTGTTAACATTTTCGATAACATTCTGCAGAAGTCTTGCCGTTTCTGGTCGGTGTCCAAGATCGTTAAACTGTGGCCACGCAGCGAATCTTTTCGCAAAGTCTTGTAGCATAGTTTGCCATTTTTCGTTATAAGTGCGCTCTCCGTACATGAATAATTGTAGCCGAATAAGCTTTTTGAAGGCGAATGTTTCCTCTCCCGGAAGTGGAACATTACCAGATAGGCATTCGAGGACTTTTTTTGTCACGTAACTGCCATATTTGTCAAAAGTGAAATCTTCAAAGTTGTTAAGGACAAACATGGAAGCGGACTCGAACCATGTTGTCAGACGCTCACTTGATCTCCACTTGTCGGAGGAGGTCAGTTCCAGAAGCTTTTCCAGCACGTGGCTGGCAAAAGGATCCGACACGATGACACGAAGGCTGGGAAGGAACGCGTCGCAAAACTTTCCAATCCTTTCTTCACTAGCCAAAGGCAGAATATTTTCGAGGACGCGGGAGACCAACTGGTTACTTGAGAGGTTAACTTCCGAATCCTCCGCGGATTGAAGAGAGTTCTCCACCAGTATCTCTGATAANTGGTTACTTGAGAGGTTAACTTCCGAATCCTCCGCGGATTGAAGAGAGTTCTCCACCAGTATCTCTGATAATACCAAAACGAAATTACATTAAAATAAATATGACAAGATATGGTTTTTTACATTGTTCCATTGCGATCCATCTGTATACCTTTATCCTCGTCGCTTTCAAAATCTTCATTTCTCAAACGGTCAAAAATTTGCACGAAATAGCCATATGTCTCGGAATCAACCTGAAACCCCCTGCCAAGTCTCCCCTGCTTCCCAAACCGTTTCGCTCTCTGAAGAAATGAACGTTTTCCTCCAGGCCGTCTCTTAAAGCCTTCTTTACCTCCCCCACCTTCATTCGAAAAGGCTTTCTTTTCTGGGGACAAAGCTTCCTCAAAGCTGCTATCGTTATCCATTGTCCACCGGCATTTTAATTAATTTTTATTTTAAACTTGGGATCTTGGACAAGATATGAAAAATTTACCAACTGCACTACACAACCTTACAGCATGCAAGAAGCATGTGGCCTGAGACCTAAGTGAAAACACGCGTTCACAAGGGAAGCATTATTTGGCACTCAACGCTTATGTTGCTCTACGGGGAATGAAAAACATGTGAAGCACAAAGTACAAACATAGGGCGGAAAATTTAAAAATGCCTGTCCGCAAAAAAGACTAACTCTTTTACATGTGAAAAATGAACCCTTCCGGACAAAAACTTTACAAAGCATAGCAATTTTGCATTGTTCATTGTTGTGTGGGTTGACTCATTCCTTAAGATTGTTGGTTGATTGAATGTCAGGCAGGGAAAGAAGTAGAGAAACTTTTCTTTTGTAATACTGGTGAACAATTTGCATTATTCATTGTTGTGTGGGTTGACTCATTCCTTAAGATTGTTGGTTGATTGAATGTCAGACAGGGAAAGAAGTAGAGAAACTTTTCTTTTGTAATACTGGTGAACAATTAAATTTAATTAAGGCGTAAAAACAGTTATAGAATAAATTCCAAGAAGCTTTTGTACTGTACTTTTTACAGATAGTCAATAAATTTCTTTTAAGAAGTATTATCGGGTGATTAAAAGTTAACTAAAATGGCTATGCACGTACCAAAAGCGCCTGGATTTGCGTCCATGTTAAAGGATGGTGCTCGGGTATGACAATAACAAATCTAAATTATTGCTTGATTGTTAAAATATTGATATAATAATGACTTGTATGGCCTATCCCACATAATTAAAATATTATTGGTTCCTTTTTACTTAGCACTTTTCCGGACTAGATGAAGCAGTGTACAGAAACATTCGTGCCTGCAAAGAATTCGCCGATTCCCTAAAGACTGCTTACGGACCTTGTGGAATGAATAAGATGATTGTGAATCACATCGAAAAACTTTTCGTTACAAATGATGCCGCTACCATAATGAATGAACTCGATGTAAGTGAATATAATCACCTTAAAGTCTTTAAACACATTTCTTTGTTTAAATTGCTTTATTTGTACTTTGGATTCATGCTATAATAGGTTGAGCATCCAGCGGCCAAAATAATGGTATTGGCGGCGCAAATGCAGCAACAAGAAGTTGGTGATGGAACTAACTTTGTCATCCTCTTCAGCGCTGCACTTCTCGACGCTGCAGAAGATCTCTTAAAAATGGTATGATTGGAATTCATTGTTGTTATATGATGAATGAAAAACAACAAATATAAACTGTCCACCTTGACCTTGGTTTTAGGGCCTTACCCCCTCGGAAGTTGTCAAAGGCTATGATATGGCTATGGAAAAAGTTAAGGAATGGTTACCTTCCTTGGTCACTTCAGAAGTAACTGATGTTCGTGATGAGAAACAGGTTATGGACGCGGTCAGGACCGCAATTATGAGTAAGCAACTGGGTAACGAGGATCTGATTGCGGGACTTGTCACGAAAGCTTGCAGTAAGTTGGAGAACTAAAATTCAGAACACTGATATTCGAAGAATTTACCATTTTTGTTTATTTTATGTGTTTCCTAACCTTTCAGCGTCAATCATCCCTGATACCAAAGTGACCTTCAACGTTGATAACGTCCGGGTTTGCAAGATTCTTGTAAGCCACTATTTATTAGCGAATACAATATTTTGGCGAACTGTGTGCTTAAGATCTAAAATCTTTGCCTTCAAAATATGACAGGGTTCATCACTTCAAAATTCAAGTGTTGTCCAAGGACTTGTTTTCAAGCGAAACATTGAAAGTAACGTTACACGGCAGAAAGATGCCAAGATTGCCGTATTCACTTGTCCAATCGACGTTACTCAAACGGAAACTAAGGTATAGTAAACTAATGAACAAAATGAATAACCTCTGTACAACCCTCTCACTTACTAAATCAAAATTTTCTTCTAGGGAACTGTGTTGATCAACACTGCCGAAGAGCTGATGAAATTCAGCGAAGGAGAGGAAGCCCTTTTGGAGAAGAGAATCAAGGCGATAGCTGATTCCGGAGCTAGTGTTGTAGTTGCTGGTGGTAAAATCGGAGATATGGCCATGCACTACTTAAACAAGTACAACTTAATGGCTGTACGTCTCCTTAGTAAATTTGATGTGCGTCGGGTATGCAAAGCCACCAATGCTTCAGCTTACCCCAAGTTAGAAACCAGCGTATCACCCGAAGACCTTGGCTTTGCTGATGAAATTTACGTTGATGAAGTAGGAGACACTCCAATTGTCGTCCTTCGACTTGGTCCCAAGGAATCAAAGCTGTCAACGATTGTGGTTCGTGGTGCAACCGATAACTTCCTTGATGATATCGAGCGTGCGATTAACGACGGAGTTAATACATTTAAAGGCCTTACCCGGGTAAATTTATTAATCTAAAAAGAAAAGTTTTACTACTTTTTTGGGGGTATTAAGTTGAAATCTTGATTTTACAGGATGGAAAATTATTGCCGGGCGGAGGAGCCACAGAAATCGAATTGGCCACTAAGCTTGTAACCTATGGAGATACGCTAATCGGGCTAGAGCAGTATTCCGTGAAGAAGTTTGCCTCAGCTTTGGAATCCTTCGTAAAAATATTTTCGGAAAACTGTGGTCTCAAGTCGAATGAAGTACTTGCAAGAATGATTGCAGAACATACCAACGGTAAAGCGACGATCGGGTTCAATATTGATGACGACAGCAATGATGGTATCTGTGACGTTAAGGAGCGTGGCGTTGTTGACCTTTACTGTTGCAAACTGTGGGCAATGGAGTATGCAACCACGGCAGCGAAAACTATTCTCCAAGTAGACCAAATCATTATGGCGAAGCGTGCCGGAGGTCCAAAGCCTAGGGATGCTAGGGGTGGTGACCAAGATGACGATTGAGCATCCTATAAAACTATTAAGTTCTTCGTGCTTTTTCCATTTTTTGTTATTTCCTATCTCTCTTCACTTACACCGGTTCCTTTGTCATTTGCTATGGATAAGCTGTAGCCTACACAACAGCATCATGCCCACCCACTCTTCAAACAAGCTTCGTTAATCATTATTAACAACATTAGAATAAATCTTATACTGATTAAACCAATTAAGTTTCTAGACTTGATCTAATGAATAAAAAGCGCTACATTTTGCATTTACAAATCTAAATGAATTTTAGTTATCCAAATCATGACGTGCAGAAGCATTCATTTATTTTGGAATACAATTAATCTAAAGATGAATTCATTTAATTATATTTTATTAATTTTTATCACAATTTATCCATACACATTTTCCAACTTTTCTTAAACTTGCCCAAGTTCAATGTTAAAATAAAAGTATCTGGACCACCAGCATTACCCACATTCCATTTTTCTCAAATAACTCAACTCTTTTTTTCCTTTGCTCTCGTTCGTCCCTGAGTTGGTCTACCTTTGCAATGTTAAATGCTAAAGCGTATTGGCTATGGACTTCGAACGAAGAAGAAGGCAGGTATATGCGCATCATCAAAAGATACTCGCTCCTGCTAATCGTTTTCCTCACCATAAAAAGATCAAATTACAAAGGCAACCTTTGCTTTGAATAGTTAATGCCACTAAAGCAGCTGCTTTTATGTGTTTTACGTGCATGAGGAGTTGAGGAATGTCTTAGTGGCGGTGTTAGTCAAGTCATCATCATAATACAGAAAGTATTAAAGTAATAAAAAAGATAGCACAAATGTGACTTTTCCATCTTCAATGAAATATACGCAATAAAAACAAATATGTGTAATCATGCAAGAGCATAATAATTGGTTTTCATTAAATTAATCTAATGGTTTATGCAGACATTATAATAATAAACTGATTAAATAAAATAAACGTGATGTTTTTCCTTATGAAATTTTTCTGTCGATGAAAGTATTAAAGTAATAAAAAAGATAGCACAAATGTGACTTTTCCATCTTCAATGAAAAATTCGCAATAAAAACAAATATGTGTAATCATGTAAGAGCATAATAATTGGTCTTCAGTAAATTAACCCAATGGCTTTTGCAGACATTATAATAAACCGATTAAATAAAATAAACGTGATGTTTTTCCTTATGAAATTTTTCTGTCGATTTGACTTGATCATTTATATTGTAAATTTTGACTGGTGCTTTCTTGAGTTCTGTAAAAAAGGAAATTAGTATTAAGTTATCTTGCGTGTTTTGTGATTTGTCAAAAATAAAAACTTGCTGTGAAAAAATGGAGCTGATGAGCTCAGCTCCTTGTCTCATAATCGACTAAAGCAAGAGAAAAACGTAGCAAGATCGCAAAAATCAGCTACACTGGCTGCTTACAAAACTCATTCTTGATTTGGGTTTATTGCCCATTATGAACAATTTATTATTGTAAGCTTCCCAGGAATTGTGTACCTATAATGACTAAGCACAAGGGTGATAAGAAATCGGCAGAATTGAAAAAGAAGGGAAAGAAAAGTCCCGCAGCGAGTAGCACTGACGATGAGGAGACTACTTCCTCAGACCCCAAGAATAAAACCAGTACTTTAAGCAGTTCTGAAGCTAGTGGTTCAGGATCATCGTCAAGTGGGAGTAGTAGTGGAAGCAGTAGCAGTTCAAGTTCAAGCAGTAGTGAAAATGAAGATGAACCTGTTTCTGCTCCAACCAAAGTTCCACCTACACCTGTTGGCTCCTCTGGAGGATCAAAGACGCCTAGTGTATCGGGAAGATCTAAGACGTCTAGTGTCTCTGGAAAATCAAAAGCGACAAGTATTTCTGGAGGGTCTAAGTTATCTAGTTCCTCAGGTACGGCGAAGTCAGATGGGAAAGCAAACCCTAAAAAGAAGCCTGGTCACGCTAGCTCACCTGCCCCGAGCAAGAAGACGCTGCAGAAACAGTCATCAGTAGCATCATCTTCTTCCGCTGGGCATAGTTCCAAGAGTTCAATACCTCCTCCTTCAAATACTACTGGGAGAAAAGCTGGGAAAAGAGAGGAGAGTTCTGACGTTGTTACAAAAACTCCTAAATCGTCAAAGAAGGAGAAGGTTGAAAGTACTACTGGAAAAAGTGGTCCGAAGGCTCACTCCAAAAATTCACCCATTTCCTCAGGGACAAATAAAAAAGGGACGGTTCAGAATGGTGTACCTGTTAAACATCCTCCTTCTGGGAAAAAAATGCCAGGAAGTGTTAAGAGTGGTAGTGTTACCATAACTAAACCTAGTAAAAGCACTGCCAAGCTTAAAGGTACTGTCGTGGGTCACGGTCACAATCATGCGAAAGGAGCTACTCATAAAGTCAATAGGGGCAAAGTGTCACCGAAGAAACATATCACGCCTGCATCTCCCAAACAGGAAAAAACGTTGGACATTGTTACGAGCAGTACTACAGTTGGAGTAGTTACACGGAGGGCGAGGTAAATCATGCTTTAAAGCTTATTTTAAAATTTTACTACCTGGACAAAATGAAACATTTGGTTTACATCCTTAGCCGATCGACTAGTGGCAGCAGTGCTAGCGCCAGCAGTAGCGCAACAACTAGTTCGGACAGCAGCTCGGAAAGTAGTAACGAATCCACTGCATCCAAGTCGAACGAGGAAACTGGTCCTGGCAAGGGACCTCCAAGCATAAGGAGCTCAGCGAGTAGTAATAAATCTAAACCAAAGCCGACAAAGTTGCGGCTTTCTTCAACATCAACTTCCACTTCAAGTGGCTCCAATTCGAGTAGCTCAAGCAGTAGCGACGAAGATGAATCGGAGAAAACTCCTGTTGTTCGTGCACCCCCTGGACCTCCAGCTAAGACGGCACAAAATCGGCTATCGAAAAAGGATGAGATGCTGCTTAAGAAGCCACGGAAAAAGCCTATTCTACCGGGAAGCACCGCCTCCAACTCAACTTCCTCAAGCGTTATTGCAGAGGAATCAAAACTTGAAGTGAAAGCAAGAAGTTCCTCGTCTTGTTCCTCTTCCGTGGAAAGAAGTTCTGCGGGCAGCTCTACCAGCAGTTCAAGTAGATCAAGGTCTTCAGCCAAAAGAAGAGACGGAGTTTCAAAAGCTACCAGGACAGAACTTTCCATTGCCACTTGCTCGGAAGAAAGTCAAATTCCAGACGTGATTCAAAAGCACTGGCAGCAAATCCCCAGTAGTGAAAGCAAAGCCACCTACAACAACTACGCTTTTTCTTCCCAGTAGCACAAGCGACGAGAAGGACAAAGGCTCGGCTAAGGAAGATAACGAGACAGAAAGTGAACAAGCCAGCTCCAGACCAGTCACTCGAAGGCAAATTAGTAGCAAGAAGAAGACTAACAAGACGATCCCCACAACGACAAAATTTAGCTTGGACAAATTACATGAGAAGCTAGAAAGCAGTTGCAACTCCCCCAGGATCGTTTATAACGATGCCTCTGACTCAGACTATAGTTGTGGTAGTGGCGACAATCAAGTTTTCATCCGCTGTGTCCCGGCAAAGAGTAGCACAAGTGTGAACAAGCGTGTTGTTGTAGAGGATACCCGAGTATGCATGTTTCCTGGTTGTGATTCCAATGGTCATTTGAGTGGCCTGTATGATAAGCACTGTTTGATAAGTTGCTGTCCGAAATATCATATAGACTCTGGATTCTTCTTGGGTCAAGGGGAAGATGAGAGTCGTACAGAGGATGTAGATCCTGGCAGTGGGGAAGAGCTAGGACCAAGAAATCCTTCGGAGGAGTGCCAACAGCTTAGTCGCATGCGTTCAAATCGCATGACAGCCCGTACCCACTACACTCCCTCGTCATCTAATCCACTCACCCTAATCCCTACCTCAAATCATCAGAAACTCTTCAAAAATCCCAATAAACATCATCCCCAACCTCAAGAGGTGAAACAGTGGGTTAGCAAACTAAAAGAGTTAAAGGACACCAAACTAGATTCAAACTTGTCAGAGTACGACATGAGCTTGTGGAGAGATGCCCTCGCACTTGCTGCCGCTCAGATAGAGTCTGAACAGAATGCCAACGTACAATTCAACAAATGGTCACTAGCCATGGGCAAATTTGAAATGGGCTGTTGGTGTTGCAACCCCTACCCCGAACCCCTGGCATCATATTATCGTATATTCATCTGCGAATTTTGCTTGAAGCCTGTACAAAGCGGAACCGTACTAAGGAGACACTGTGCAAAATGTGTTTGGAGGCATCCTCCAGGAGATGAGATTTACAGAAAAGAGCGTCTCTCAGTTTGGGAAGTTGATGGGAAAACTCAGAAAACATATTGTCAGTATTTGTGCTTGCTAGCCAAGTGCTTTCTTGACCATAAGACGTTGTACTTGGATGTAGACCCTTTTCTCTTTTACGTCATGACCCTCGCCGACAGTCAAGGTTGTCATATTGTTGGTTACTTTTCTAAGGAGAAAAACTCCTTCTTGAATTATAACGTTAGTTGTATCCTTACACTACCTCCTTACATGAGACAAGGATTCGGGAGGCTATTGATCGATTTTAGTAAGTTTCTCAAAACAGTTTTGAGTTTTAGTCCTGTTGTTTTTTAATAAATCTCAGCATGACTTTAATTAACTTTTTTTTACAGGCTACTTGTTAACAAGAGTAGAAGGTAAGATTGGATCTCCAGAGAAGCCCCTCTCTGATTTGGGGCTTATCTCGTATAGAAGCTATTGGAAAGATGCTGTGTTACGAAGAATGTGTGCTTGCGCCAGCAGGGATGTTAGCATTAAAGGTAAGAAAAACAATTTCCGGTATGTATTCCTTCCCCAAAGATCCCTTTTCAAGGGCCACCCAGTTGAAGTCTAAATTTATTCCTTTATCAAGTAGAGTTAAGTCAAGAGCTAGGCATAGCATCCGCTGATCTTGTTTCGACGCTGCAGTTCCTCGGCATGCTAAAGTATTGGAAAGGTAAGCATTTAGTTTTGAAGAAGCAGGATGTCCTTGAGGAGTACCTAGATCGTGTACGTAAGCGTGGAGTTGAGCAACGACAGATCGATCCTGCTGCCTTGAGATGGAGACCTTATCAACCTCCCCCAGATAATTCTCAGTCTCAAGAGGAGTCAATTTCTAGTATATTGAATAGTGTTGTAAGTGGTGGCGGTGGTGCAACAACAGATTGATGCCAGTGGAGCTCTGGATGGAGCTACCTTATGAAATCTCACTTTACCCCGTGTTTTCTTCTAATTATAATTCTCATTATAATCTACACTGCATCACATCCAGCGTTGGGGTCAACTTTCATTCCTATTTGATAACTCGTATAGAAAAGTTTCTTTTGTTGACCCTTTACAGTTTCGAAGCATTGAAAATGGATTTTGAATTGAATTGAAGATTGTAGTTAGTTTATTGCATGTTAAGTTGTCAGTGTTTCAACCTGAATTATACAAATGAATCCTAACATCTTATTTTGTTTATATGAATCTATGAATATTTATGAATTGACTAAATATGTTATATTTGTCTTGTGTTTGTCATAACGCTACCAAACTAGCATAATTAATAGAAATGCACACGTTGTTTTATTAAAAAGTATTATTTGATGTACCTACTTAAGTTATTCACTCAAGATGGATGATTTAATCCTTTGTAATTTTTTAATAGTGTTTAATGATAATGATTGTACCAACTACCTACCAAAAAGGATAACTCTAAATACTCATTAAAACTCCAAGATTGAAATAAATGTTTACTTATTTATAAACGTTTTGTCTTACTTGATTTAAGCATTAT
>JAANSQ010002603.1:0-11612 GCA_036850885.1 Lepidocyrtinus dapeste | reverse complement strand
GGTTATTGTTATTTTTGCTGTCGCTGGGTTTATTAGAAAAGGTTTTGTGCAGCGGCTTCCCTTTTTCTCCTCCAACACAAGAGTAAGGAAGCAAAATCTAGACTTAAAAATGATTTTATTCCAAATTAGACTCCAGTAGAATATTAGAGTGCTACAAGTTATTCATCAAGTGGTGCATAAATCGCCTTTGAAAGTAAATGTAGTGACTGTGACTAATTTGATATCAATTATGCATTTATTGATTTTGATACGATGGCGACAATAAACTTGTGTGGCACCGCAGCATCCATCCATTCACTATTTCTTTTTGAGGATTCCGACTTTGCTTTGACAAACAGAAGCTGCAGTGGATCAGGCTTTAAGCTTCTTTACTCCCGAAAATTCTCTCATCACTTAATAAATTTTCCACGCTTGTAACTTATGTGTTGTGTGGGGGAAAGGGTTATTACAAGATTATGATAATTATGAAAATTACCGCGTAACATAATAAGGGTGATGAAGTTGATAATGACATGAAAGGTTTTTAATATATTTTTACTTCATCATTGAGGAAAGACTTCTTTGCTTAATCGACCCCACGCGGTTTGGCTTGAATTCATGGTATAATTTCTGGTAATTATTATCACTAATGTGAGCTTTTGAAATATTGTTACACTAATCGTGAATTATATTTTTTAAAAAGTACTTTTCTTCATAGAAATTAAGCTTATACAGTTTTAAACTGGCCGGGGTGATATGAGACTTCTATGTTTCCATTTATCATTTTAAGTTGGTTAGTCTTCACGCGGTAGGATGAGGAGTGAATGGAAAAACATAATATTTCTTCATTTTCAATTTTAATGCCTCCTCCGTAGGGCAACAATGAGGACGAGCCAAATTAGTTTTTTGAATAAATTATGAAGCGATACATATATGCACTCGCGATACCTATCGATTGAAAGCAAACTTATCAAAGGTTATATTGATAGCAAAGGAATGGAGACTATACCATTGAAATTTGAAAAAAATTTTGCCAGAGTTTCAAAAGGACCAATTTCTCAATAAACGTTCCAAGCGCTCCTCCGGTCGTCCCAATTTGCAAATAATATTTGCTGGTAAATTGATAAAAATCTAAGAAACTCAAGGTTTACATTGCATTATCCAGACCACCCGAATTTCTTTCATTCAAATCTTGAACTTATATTAATTTGGATTACGAAGCCCATTGCACATTGCAACACTTACATACTTTTACATAAAGATGCTCGACGTTATCCGATTATCACTGATTTCATTCAAAATTAGATAGCTTTCCAATATTTTTCTTAGTACTCTTTACACTGAATTTAAACATTTCATATTTGTCAGAACTTAATTCTTAAAATAAAACATGAGCATAACGTGTGAGTAAAGGTTGAGGTTAGGCATTTGCACATATTTTAGAGGCAGATGAATAAAAAAATGAAAAAGGTATGAATTATTGTTCAGTCATGTTCCACCTCCACCCATAGTATCTTTCTAAATAGATTTTTTACTTTCCTCAGCCGGACAAAAAGTAGTTCTCGAACACAAGCTGCGTACTTGTCGACCCCTCATTTAGCCTTGTAAAATATGAGCATCATCAGATCAAAAAGTTCTTTTTATGAATTTTCTTTTGAGCAGAAAAAAAGATTCATTTTCAGTTGTATTTAGAGATGAGTGTTTACCCATAAAACCCCTTTCTCCAAAATATATCTGTTTGAATTTTTTTTTCATGTCGACCCCTTTTACACTTTGTCACGAAAGGGTAGTTCTCAACGTGGGGTTTCACTTGAGAAATGTTCAATAAATAATAAACCTGTGTACCTATTTTATTATCATTTGGGATTGCCGTGTTATTGCTCTTTAGAAACTTCAACAAAAAGAAAAAGGTCTCCCCCGCTTTTAAATTTGAAAAAGAACTTTTACAAAGCCGCTGTGCACATTGTTAGTGTTCAGGTGTTATACCTACTCTTTCTCATCCTACATAACTAATGCATTCTATCCCTTGTAAAATTAGCAATGCTTTTCTTCGGAGAAAATAGAACATCAGAATAATATAAGTTTTAAAAGGAGATATGAGTTAAAATTATATAGAAAAGTTTAAGACTTTCCGAGTACTACTTTGGATCGAGTTAAAAAATCTGATACGCTTGCGAATACTAAAAGTTCAAAGTGCAATATTGAAACATTGACACCTGTTCAGAAAAGGATGCTGTTTTCCAGTCCCTAAAATTTCAAGTGCGACTTTAGACCAACGGAACTATTTGGTAAAAGCATTTTCTTATATGTGCTTCATATATGGATGTCTCAATTTTTTTAGTTTGCAAAAAACAAGCATGACGTGTTCAAAATTTGTATCAACATGCCAAACTTATTTCATGCTGGCGTAATTGCTTTTTCCTCATTAACGCCTAAATAGGATGAACCAAGCTCGGCAAATTTAAGAAGTATTTTTTGTATCAATCGATTTTTGGTAGTTTTCTTTGGTTCGCTTGTTCGTTGCAAATTTTACGATTTGGAAATATTCTTTTATACCTATTGAGCTACTTTTTAGAAATTTTTAAGCATAGAAAATTGTAAGTAGTTTACATTGTAAAAAAATTAGAAATGTCAGCAAAGAAATCCAGAGAGTTTGAATTTTGTTCAGTTGGTGTTGCTAAGGGACATCATCAAAGACGGTATCGCCGTCATCCTTCTAAAGGGGAAGGGTCTCGACTCACCTCGTCATTTCGTTTGTTTGCAGAGGCACTCAACGAATATTTCTGACATAGTAAGTTGTTCTCTTCAATCAATTTAGTATTTTTAATTTAGAATGTATTTATTCTAGTAATATTTACGGTTATACTTAAGCAGTTTGAGCGGCTTCAAATGTAGCTATATAAAAGTAAAACGCATTGATGATCTACATAAAACTTCATAAAAGTGGAATCTGGATTAATTGTTTAAGATGTAAAATCACTTTAAATTACGGTTTTACCCAATAAACAGCAAACTGCCATTTGTGATGACGGTAACGCACGATGAAAATAGAATATAATGTTCTATTAGACCTTGATCTTAAAGAAAAGATTAAAAATAGATGCGCATAGTTCATAAAATCACTCGTTTTAATTGTCGTCATTTTTAGTGCGTAATTAGGCGTTTTCTTGATCTAGCTATTATTTAAAGCAACGATTAAATTCATTCATTTTAAACAAACGTCATCAGTAAGTTATTTTATGTTTTCTTAGAATAATTTTTTTAGAGAATCAGTTTGTTAATTCTGTAGTTTGCGTTTAATCTTTGATCCACCCAAAGCGCAGATTATGATGGTTGCCCTTTCTTGGTAGAAATTACACTGTCATGTCGTGAAATATAAAACAGAATATTGTTCCCAAGCTGAGGAAAATAATCAGAATAGAGAATCTTGTGTATAATAAGTTTTTTTGTTGGTGAATTATGGTGAGGGGACATTGAACAATAGTGATTCATCTTTATCCTGTCTCATCACATCAAAGTCAACACGTATTCCTTTTAATGGCTTTAACTTCTTCGGGAAAATGGATTCTGGATTACTTTCTGGTTACGCTAGGTAAAATCCTCCCGCATTATTACTACATTAAAGGTTCAGTTTTTTGCTTGAAAGATCAGAAAGGTAGTAATTTTTAACTTATTACAACATCATATAGGATTATATGACAATCGAACATCACATGATGGTACATTGTTGTAACTGAACCGCATGAAATATATTGTTACGATCCATAAAAAACTTGAGTATCGTGATATTCAAGGGTGAGGGTTGGATTTTCTCACTGTGCTTTGATGGTTTAAGAGTTGATACAGGGTATGGTTCCATATGGAAAAAGCTAATTTAAGGGGAAGACGTAACCATGGATGTAGTAAAAGGCATGTAGGCTGCAGGTTGCGGAACAGTCAAGACACTTGTTCTTTCCTTTTTTTCCTTGTCTGTGATTCCGCTGCCGGAGGTTTTTTGTCTCTGAGTAAAGCGATGATAGTTTTGGAGTCCTGGGAAGAAGTTTAGTTACGCTTGTTGGTTACATACTTATAGATTTTCTATATCGCATTTTTACTCGGCATATGATTATGATTATACTTTATGTTTGATGGACCCTTCTTACTTTCTGCTTTCGCTCATCCGTTTTCGTGATGATCCTCTAGTTGTGTAATAATAACGACCGAGCTAAATGCTGTGAGTCGATGGTAGGCTCCTTATTTGAACACGCCAGCACTACTTCAAGTCTCATTTTCATTCAGTTCCGAACCCCTTAGACAAAGTTGAAGGAATGTAGGGGTGTAGGAGGAATACGAGAGTATCCCTTGCTCATGAGTATAATCATCATGATCATTCTTAAAATTTCGTTTAAACTTACCGTGAAAAGAAGTACTCAGGTTCTTCTCTGAGATTTCATTCATAACTTTTCGAGAGAGGGAGAACGACGATGCCTGCAGGCAACGGACGTTGTTTTTGGCTAAAAAAAAAATGTTTGACGGTGGTGTGTAATGAATGAGCATTGGAAGTGGTACTATAAAGCTACAACATTGCCTATATACATTTGGAGATTTTGAAAATTTGAATTTTGCCGGTCACGGTAAATAAATGTACTGTGTACATAAGCAATTGTTTACAAAACGTAAAAGTTTCTTCTTTTCATCAATGGAAAGTACAAAATATTGAAACTGCAGAAAAAATATAGTAATCTGCTTGATTGGTTTCTCTCATTGAAAATTTAGATAATTTTTGCATTTACATAAACACAATCACCTTAATAAGCTTTAAGGTTTTTTAGGTTTGTTTAACTAGCCAAAGACTTATTTTTCATTGAATCGGTGGTTCATAGATTTAAGATATCTTACGCTCCTCTAGTCAAGAAAGAATCACGTTACTTCGGCTGCATTGAACACGAGAAAAAGTTTGTGGTTTATTGGTGAAGATGGAAAAGGAAAATTTTACTTTTTTAGACGACATTGACGTAACATTGAATCATGTTGTAATATTATAAGCTTCATGTTTTTTGTACCCACGTAGGATTAGATTATAGGAGTTATTTAGAGCTCGATATAGAAGTAGTAAATAGTAGGAATCAAGGTCCTTTGTTTAAAATATTATACTTTCATATGTGAAATCTAATCTTTGCGCAGTGTATGATCTCGTACTTGCTTAGATCGGATAAGAGAGTTTCATCTACTCAATGAATATAAGGAGGATTTTTTTAAGGCGGTAGTAAAAATACAACTTGGCTCATTCATACAAAAAAAATTGAAAGACGTGTTTTCTTCAAAGAAAGAGAAGAGGACGAAATAAGATGCTGGGATTATATCGAGGTTTTCTCTCCCACGGATTAGATTTCACCATCATCACAGCCCATCCGCATCTTTAATGTGACTTTAACTGATGCGTCTAATTGAGCGAACAAATTCCAGTGTAGGGTTCCCATTATTTTCAAACAAATAGCTTAAGACATTCAATGGAAGTAATAGGATAGGGAATCACGTACCTAAAATCTAAAATCTATTGTTATCTTAGCGTAATATAAGCATAAATTTTAAAAGTAACATTAATACAAAATCTATTGATACATATAAACTACCCAGTTTAACCAATGTTTTTATTTATTCGCTCTAAGCAAGTAAAGTCGGAGGTCTGCCAAATTCACTTATTACCAACTGGCAATCGTCCACCAAATTGTAGTTTTGTACAAGTCGTTACCGATTACGTGCTCTTTAATATTTCACGGCGATGGAAAATTTTGCGAAAATGAGTCACTCACTGAAGAAACTGGCCAAGTCTGGAGTAAAAGGCAGAGGCATATTTATAGGGATGTAAAAGTTGGACAAAAATTATCGGAAAGTCTTAATAAATTAATCTAATAAAGTTAATTTATGAATGCCAATTTTGTTTGCACAAACAAAGCAATTAAAGCCTTGAGACTCTATTCACTGTTTTAGACTTTCGCGTGACTTTACTTTTCCATCGTCATAATTTATGTAAATGTACGATTCTGGATGTACCGTGTATTCCTCTTGTAGAGAAAAAGTTTAGATAAGCTTAAGATTTTGGTGAGATTTTGGTGAGATTTTGAAGTACTATTATAATTTAAAATGCGATGTATTTTAGCAAAATATTCAGGCGTTTGGTTTTAAAATTAGCTACGTACGAGGAACGACTACGTCACTTCCACGGTTCATTGGGTACATGAATTTTTAGGAGCTTTAATAATCTCAAATGCTTCAGGATTAAGTAAAGTTTTTTTGATATTGAACAAGATTAGTGACGGTAATACTTAGAATACATGTATGTGGAGGCATTTACTACGGCTACTTTCATTTTCATCGGTTAAGTCAAAGCTCTAATGAGATTCATGGCGAAGGTCACACGCGCCAGTGTTTTTATTGTTAGGATTTTCCGATGAAGTTGATAACCCGAGTGTCACTGAACGTCAATGTAGGATAATGCCTTGAAATATATAACCTATCTAGAAAAATCGAGGTTAGTTTCGAAATAAAATTTTTAAGAAGCCACGAGTGCTTCCAACTGCAATAGAAATCTTAGAAAATTAGACTACATTAATACAAATTAGATTTGAGGGCATGTAGTCAGCAAAAAGGTAACCAAAGTGAATGAAATGAAGTCGCGAAGTGAAACAAAGAAAGTTACGGAGTAGATGGCTTCTACACCAGCAGCATCTAGCGCCTAGATTTTGAATGATTTAGTCCAAAGTGGTATAGTTAGGTACTGTCGAGTTGCTAAGGAGTTTGGTAGAGGGCGCAGAGTGCTCTTGAGTGCGAAGCCCAACATTTTTTTTGAGCGTAACTGAATGAATATGTATTTTTTGTTCATTGCATTTTGTCTTCATAAAATTTTCTGAAAATTGACGTTGTTCGCCCATTGTCTAATATCTAAACAGAAAATTTAATATTTGATGAATAACCAAGGCTTATTGACTCAAGCAGGCGCTCAAAGAACTTCCTGATTTTTGAAAAATTAGATGTGTTGATAACAAAATAAGGAAACATTTTTGGACTGACCTCAGTAAGAAACGGCCAACAGAGTTTTTATTGTGTTTGGCAAAACTAAAGTTGCATATATTTAAAAAATACAGTTATTATATATAAAATTACATATTTAAATACTAGATTCAATGAAAGTAGTAAAATATAGTGATTTAGGTAGATAACTCGACAAAATGACCAGCAATCTTTTCTGCCTGACAATACGAAGGGGCGAGCATTCTTGTTCATTTTTGTTGCTTGTGCCAAATATGATATTCAAAATATATTGTCTTGAGACAATCAAAATAATAATGTTATGATTTTAATTTTTGCAGTAGCATTCAAAACACTTCCTGGTTATATTGCCATACAGAATGCTTGTATTTTGTTATGTAATTTATTTTTGTGTGTCTGTTGACCTGATGGCAATGAAGTCGTGCGTCAAGCAAAGGCAAAAGACAAGATTACACCTGAAACTTAAAATTACATGAATTAGATTTAAACCTTTAAAGAATTCCGTGGATAGGACGTTTGTCTACTAAACCTAAAGTTTCATTATAGTATATACACCACCTGGTGTAATGATTTTTTAATGGAAAATTTTTATTGCTAATGGATTTTAATTAATTTTCATTACATCTTCGGAATTTCCACTTAAGTTTTCACTTAAAATTATACCGTGTGTTAGGTACATCATACTTGTCCTCCATTGCCATATCCTCACGTTTTCTGACATGTTCTGGTGTCCATGTTTAAGTAATGGTTCAGACTGAAATTTTAATTTTTAATAGTTCTGTAGCGAAAAGGATCGGTTGGTGAACATGGATTGCTAGTTGAGTCGAACAAGCTCTTGTGGTTAATTATCGCCATGAGCAAACCGCATTTGAAAAACCGCATTAATTATGTAAGTGTGGAATTAATCATTATCATAATAAGTTGGTGTGCGAAGAATACGTAAAAACTGGAACTGCTACTTTTATGCAAAATATCACACACAATCTTGAAATATATGTACTAGATTGGAATTTCTTCAACTTCCAATTAAACAATGACTGAAAAAATCTACAAGTTTTCTGCGAAACATAATCATCCTTAGTATCTTTGCCGTCATCGTATTAGCACTTTCATCAGAACAGGATCAGGATTTCTTTAAGCTTATGTCACTAATTACGCAACTAGCAATTTACTCCATCGTACTACAAAAGTAATACGCATTTTATCCAGAGTTGATTTCGTAGTAAAGTTTCATTGAAAAATGTAGCGCATGAATATTTATGTGTTGGATTGTACACGGTAGTTTGCTCCCGGGCGAGTAAGAAGAATTTTTCTTCCAAACAAAAATTCCCGAGTTTCCCATCCAACGCATTTCACGTATATTTAAAACCTGAACCACTCGAGATCTTTAAAAATGTGGCAATTTTTACGAAATAATGCCCATGACAACCCTTCTATTAATTTATTACTTCTGTGTAATTAAGTATTTTGAAAAAAAGTATTTACTTATGAACCTATCCCTTTAATCCGCATCATGGGAAAGTTTTTACGAAGGAGAAGATGATGAAGTTGCACAGGTACATAATATGCATGTTCATTGTTGGATAGGGTGAGGGTGGAAAGAGTAAGGGTTGGTTTGGCGTGGGATGCTTAGTAATTGGTGATGCTCTCGTAGATCCTAATGACAAAGTACAGTGGAAGCGTAATACGTCAAACAAACAGGTTAAAATTCCGACACTATTTCACCTTCACAACTCTCGCCATTATCTGTCAAGGTATATGAAGAACATGATATTCCGTGAAACATTCTCAATGCATACACTTGTCGCCCATTATGAAGGGGCGAAGTTCCGAAAACGTTCCTAGGAAAAAATAAACAATGATATGATACGAGCGCTCATTACAGATAAGGTCTCATTCAGAGCATAAGTTAACAATGAAAATGAGAGAGATGGAATGAGTAATTAGGAAGAAGGAACATATTCAGCTAAAAATCGCTCAGCATCAGGATCAGGACACCCTGGGAAAATTTCAACCGTGGGAAAAGAGAAACGGGTGCAAATCTACTTTAACTTAGTGGAAAAAGTAAACTAACTTGTCCGACTAGAATATTTCGGATGGCATGGGATGGCTAAGGTAAAAATGCGCGATGAGATATTATCAGTCACAAAAATAACATGATATGAGCGATGCATGCCATGCGAGGTATTTCGGCAAAAAACTAGAAGACTTGCCTTATGGCCCTACACTCCCACACAAAAGCATACGAATAAGTAGACATGTTCAGGTATATTCAATTTTATTGCATTTTTGTTGTCAGCATGATTATACGATGATTATATGAGAGTGAAAGGGGGCCATAATTTAATGCTTCTTGTTTTGTTTGGAATACTGATGATGAGGACCCACGGTAATGGACCTGTGTGATTACGTGGTGGTGGATGGATCGCGATGCTGGCCAAACTGGTCATTTGCAATTTATCTGTTTGAAATACATTATACTCGGGTATACACAAAAGAGGTCTTTCAAGTTACGATTGTATTTGACCAACGCGTAAAATGCTTTTCCATATTTTTTTATTTATTAATTTTTCTAGACGAAGCTCCTGTTTGCCTTTGAGGCTTTGAGTTTCCCATTGTGCGTGGGTAGGTATACATTAATTTGTGCAGGTATGTGCACTCTAGATCGTAAAAAAAAGTTCATGCGGTTCAGGAGTGATGGACTTTACTCTGCACATTTTTAAAGTTTCCATCCATCAGCTTTCTACTCAATCATTTTAAGATGACTACTTTTACGAACATAAGACGCGTTTTGTATGTTTAATATTAATTCTGGTCAAGTTCTCACGGACCAGAAGATGACTGGTTTTGCTAGCTTGTAAAATATTTTCAGGTTATTTAATTCCTAAAAATTTAAATTGCTTAGTTTCTGCAGAAGGGTTATTTTATAAGCTTGAATTTTTTTACGAGATGCTCAGAGAATTACATCATTATCTTATTTTTGCACAAGCTCGCATCTCATTTTCTGGGAAAAAGTTTTAGATATCACATCGCCTCTCACATTATTGTCATTATTATCATGGACATCACTTTGAAAGATGGAGATAGTATAGTTTGTTTTATGGTTTAATCGAGACTAGCAGACATTGATCTAAAATGGATCTAGTCACTAAATGACGACAGCAACAATTTACATTTGCTGGAAACTAAGTCTCCATGATTCGATAATAGGTATATCTGGAAAGAGATTATAGAGTGTAGCAAAAAAAGCTTTCGCGTTAGTAATGAGTCAGTTGTTTTTTTCCGAAACGACTAAAAAGCTGAAAGGTCACGCTTGGGTGATGAGTGCGTCTCTTTTCTACCCCTATTTTGAATGTGATGTTGACCCAGTGTTCTTAAAATTGTAGAAGCGTTCTCCAACGTTGTATTTCAGTCTAATATTTTACTTTTGCTTCATCTTCGTTGTCGGAAAATAGATTAAACTAGAGATTAACATCGAATGCGAAACGAATAAGGGAATTAGATGAGTAAATAATATCTGCATAGATAATAGTCAAGAGTAAGATAACGATTTCAAAATTTAATTTCTCTGCTTCTTCTACTTTAGCAACTTGTATTGTTGTAACCAGAGCTACATTTCTAATCAGGTTATTTCAGGTAGAAAGGAAAGCAAAAAAGAGGTCCAGTGGTTAAAATTATTCATCACGTTTTCCCACTCCATTATATCTTAAAAGTACATCAATCAACAAAAAACAATTTCTGTGAATGCATTATTAAGCCCTTGGCGGAGAAAAAAGAAAAGGGGTGCAGCAGCCAAAGCGTAAGTCTCTCTGTTTAAGAGACAGTATTAATAACTCGCAGTTTTATGAAGATTCGTTAGAGCAAAGGAGCACTAGTGAGGATCACGGAGGAGCAGTAACAGAAACATAACAAAACAAAAAAAATGATNGTAACAGAAACATAACAAAACAAAAAAAATGATAGTTAATGTGTGATGGCCGGAAGTACGGCTGGTGCTCCCATACATACACTTCAAACAATGCTGAGCCGAGTTCTTCAGACATGTACCAAAAAATCCCATTGCTCTTACATGGCAAACCACCAGTACCACCGACACCAGTATTTTATTATTATTTTTATCGTTTCTATTATCATCATGCATATAATCTAGTAGTTTAAATCGGTTCGCTTTTTCAAAAGAGACCTGCTTCTCTTTGGTACATATCTGTCGTGAATATTGTGCATTCACGTGTGCAACATTATTATTTATAAATAAAAAAATTTGGACGTATTTTTGTTGCTCCCTAAAAACATTTTAAGGTAATAAATGAAGCTCGAAACAAATATTTTCCCATACATTTTGCCCTCTCGCATGGATGATGGAGTTGGAGTAGAATATGATGATGATGTTCATTGCTCCAAGCAGTTTTATTATGATTTTTTTTTCTCTAGTCCACCAAATTATAACGCGTTTACTATTACGGCTCTCTCAAAGTTTAATTTCTTTTTTCAAACTGACATGCATCCATACAAGCACCATGCAGGATTCTTGTCATTATATTCATATGAGCGGAAAGCATAAAAAAATGTATTGTATTCATGCCATGGACAGACTCTAAGAAGAA
>JAANSQ010002602.1:0-11615 GCA_036850885.1 Lepidocyrtinus dapeste | reverse complement strand
TATCAAAGCCTTAAAGAAACAAAAGGAGGCATGTCACCAGCCGCAAGAGAGATCAACTCATTTAGTCATAAAAACTAGCTGTATCTGAACTGAATGTTATGCATTCTCACTCCCCCCACGTATAGCGTACACCTCTTTTATCCCATGTCTACGCTAATTTATCAAATTAGCAAAGTATCACTACATCACCATCATTATTATTATTATTGTCATACGTGCATGTTCAAGAATATTTTATAATGTAAACAATAAAAAAAATTGTTTACTTTTGCATGGGATTAGGCATACTTCTAGCATTTGGGGACTATTAAAGTAACGCCATAAAAAGCATTTCTCCGGATATTGCCAGCGACGAGCTATTAAAGTGGAGGAAATTTGAGGTGAAAATTTATTGGCTTGTGTGGGTAGCAGACTCAGAGGGGAAGGGCAGAATGGATCATTTTACTCAAGGAAATTGGAAAGGTCTAAAGCAATAAATGGAAGGAGCCTTGACTCGTCTAGTGACTCTCTAGTATTTTCACTCATCCTGACAAATGACCGTAATTCTACGGAAAAACGGAAGAGAATGACGTAAATAGAGAAAGGAGAAATATTCAAAGTGCTGAGCTACGCTTTAAACTCTGAGTCAAATTTATGTATCTGATTTGAAAAATAGCGCGAGGTAAGGGAAATACAAATGATTGATGCAGAATGAAGCAGATTAGCAGCAAAGTTTAAACGTGATGTATTTTTATTGGGTAGAGTGACTAAAGTGTAACCAAAGGCTAGAAAATCTCAATTTTCCCGGGGATGTCGTAGTAGTAGATTAGTTTACTTCACCTGAACTAATATTTGGAAACATATGTATGCTTACATATTAGTTTTCAAAGTAATTATTCCGAAACGAGATGTTTGTGGAGAAGTCCAACCCAAAGGGGATTTCCCAAACCAAAATAACAATGATGATTTAGAGTTTTTATTAAACCTTACGTAAAGTACATCAGCATCATGCATATTTATGGGCTTATTTATTTTCATGTATTCGACAGTAGTTGATGATGATATCAGTTACAGATAAGTCAATACATTGCTCTTGAAATGTAGTTAAGTTAAACTCATATTTAATAATGTAAGTGTGCTTCATTACCCATTCCACTAACCAAAACATTTAACATTAGGCGGGAGATTATATTTATATTCTGAAGTCTGCAGATAAGCCAAGAGACGACCAAAACGAAATTTTAATAATCAGGATTAATGTAAACACAGAATCTCCCATGCTCTGCGCATTAATTCACAACAGTTAGACAAATCGTATCGTATAGTTAAATATGCAAAAGAAAATTCTATAAAATATGGGTATTGTGTTTGATTGAAAATGATATCCTAAGTGTCATCAAAACAGATAGGCAAAATTGTGAACGAAATAATTTTTGACTCTTGCTAGATATTGCATGGTTCGTTCATGTGTAGGCACTGTAGGCAGGACATGAACACTTACCGTATCTCACCGGATGCATGAATTGTTTATTGCTTCGCATTCAACGAATATCATTTGATCTCTTTTCTAATTCTATTCATATGTCATTCGTTTCCTTGGAACAGGTAAGTTGCTGCGACAATGTTATCATGGAAGGATCAAGGATTCTTAGGACCAAGAAACGCTTCCAGTAAATCTTTTCTTTGTTATTAAAATAATAATACAACTTAATTTTATTTGCAAGTCTGGCTTTTTGGAAATACTGCTCTCAAGTTTTAATCTCGGAAATAGTTATTACAAGTTAAAATATTAGGAAAGATCAATCGGGTCGGGTGATTTTATTGATCAAAAATCAACCAAACGATTTAATCTTTGCAAACGTTCTATCATAAAATACTTTTACATTGCATCTTTCGTTATTTTGCTCATTATTCGACATTCATACTCTCTACCAACCTTAACTGAAATTGCATAAGATGCTCTTAAACTTAAACTTTTCTAAAAATCTCATCTTTCCCGAGGTCGAAACATCAAACCGATAATGTCACCATTAAACATTCTTAAAATTAAATACATAATTGCAATTCCATCATTTCTTACATAATTATACGTACTTATACATAGACTTAGCACCTATGAATTCTACCTGTATTTAATTTTGGTAAACCTGTCTTAATCATACTTACATCCTCTCACAATCAATACACTGACTTGAATTGTTTCATGGTAAACCAAACAATATTGTGACTTGGCATTTCTTCCAAAATAGTGTTTCAGAAGGAGTTGTACATTTTGTTCTGGTACTACTTAATTACATATACTTTTTCTGCATTTCTTTTTCACTTGAAAAACATTAATGGTTTTCATTATTAAAATTTATAAAATAAAATAATTATTAAAATATCCCTAGTCAAGAAGTAAAAGAATGGTGATTGAAATCTATCATTTTGATAGTCGAGTTTTACTTAATTGCTCCAAAGATTTCCACCTTCCCTAAACTCATTATTTATTAATGACGTGAGTTACATAAACTTAATCTATTTTTGGCAACTTGAAACAATCTCTGCCAGGGGTCATGAAATGAAAGAAATTGAAAAGTTTCTGGCAAGAAGTCTAAACAAAAAAAATCACGTTTCGTATATTTTTTTTCTTTTTCAATCGCATTTTGTTTTTTTTTCTCAAGTGATCACAATAATATGCAGCTATATAAAATTACGTATATAATGTTTCAAAAGGCACGGTCGAGATTTTAGAACTAGGAAATTACTGACGATCAATTTGTAAGAGTGACTTGCTCAAAGAAAGCGTGCTTCTGTTGAAATTCGAGGCGCTTTTGTTTCTTTTCAAGCTCCTGTTTCCGTTTCTCCTCTTGTTCCTTCTTTACTTCTGCCTCGAACTTGCTTTGAGCCTTTAACTGTTCAATCTGAAATTATAAAAAAGATAAATCAACTTACATAATTCAAAGAATTTTAAAGGGTACATACTAGTAGGTGCATTTAATTTATGCGATACAGTCGAAAAAATCCAAAATATTCTGAGATAGCCCCGACCTAAAGTACATGCACAAATACATACTCATCAATACGGCTACACATTTTTTGCTCGCTGAAAGAAATCTTGTAGTCTATGCAGTACATCGTGTAATTAAGCTGTCCAAAAAAGTTCCATTTTATTAACCAGGATCTGAAGGGAAAGTGTCAGGCCATCAGTTATTTTATTCGAGCAAAAAGTCTACGATCATAGATCGATCGTTCGTAAGCAAGGTCACTCTTTGTCCATGTAATCCAAGCAGCAGATAGCAGATTCTTCATGAGTAAAAATCTGTTTTTCTTTCTATCTCACTCAAAAAAGATGAAACTTTTTAGACATACCCGATCAGATCGAATGTAACGTTTAAATTTTTTATCTTCTTTATATTCTCTACTCAAGGTCATCAAGAAAAATCTTTTCTTGTTTTCTTTTGGGTCGTTTTTACGACTTGACTTCAACATGTATCGTAAACTTGAGCAAAGTGACCAAGAGCGCGTGAGGATAGCAAGCATGTAACTTCCCTTTTTAAAGTTTTCAAAAGCAATCGCAAAGTTAATTTTCCGCGATGGGAAGAATTAAATATTAATTGGAATTTTGAAAGGGAAAAGTGAAAATTCCATTATTAAATCGTGATCAATCTTTTACATCACCGCATAAATATATAGTTATAAGATGAATATTATCTTTGCTCTATGTGGCTCTTTTTCCGTCATTATCTTTAGTAATCAATGAAGATATATCTTGAATCATATGATACTGATACATAGTAAAGCGGAAAAGACGTAAGAAATAATAAGCCACACATCTCTTTTGAAGCCAAGTCAAGGCACTGCATTGCCATCATCATCCTGCGATTTCTCTTAAGACAATAGTGTATATATTTATCGAACAACAGAGATAATGAAAATAGCCATGGGCATGCCTGTCTTTTTTGAGATGGGCAAAAAAGAAAAAAATTAAGACAATAGGAACATTATAATAATAATGTACCTATAATGATTATCACCATTAAGCACATTAATAATTTTTATCTTCGCTGTAAATGAACAAATTGAGCTGAAAACTAAGCAAAATGCTCTTAGGAATTCCATTACAAAGTGAAGCAGGTAACATTTCAATAAGCGTATTCCCTCATTCCTCTCTCCTTCCTTCGGCAGTGCATGTTCAGCACGTAACATTTTCAAAGAAAACGAAACACATTCATTTTAGAATCCTCCTGTGATGGTATGTGCTTCTGCTGACCAGAAAGGATTATTGACCCGCTTTCTCGCACGTAGAGAAGGTCAAATGAAATGAAACGCTTGCCAGCAGACTTATAGGGTAAGCAACAAACCATCAAACCTTAGAGAACAGTAAATAGCAACAGTGAATGATGATAAATCTTTTTGCATATTTTTCTCCCTATTACGTTACACATTCTTAGAGAAAATAGAGAGAAGAAGACCTTGTGTAGACCTGTTTTAACTACATCCACCAACACCGCAACAATGCGATTCATTTTCTACAAAGAATTCAAAAAGGATACTATAAGTATATTTTCCTTTGAGACGAAAACCGATACAAAGAAAACCAATGCATTACTATTTACTATTGTTCTCTGATCTGAAACTATACAATTTAACAGGTATACGTAGGTATAAGGGAGTAGGATAAAGAGAAGGGCCTTTAGTATCTTTCATGATTCAATGGTCACTCCATCGCCAACATTTACGATGCTTTTGCATATGCTAAACTGCTTTCATTGTTGGGCTATACGCAGTTAAACAGATTGCATCCTCTTTGTCATAGGAAAGTCCAAACAGGCACCACCACTCGAGTGATTCTCTATTTGTAGATGTTGTTTTGCATTGTATTATATATTTATATGACGCTTGTTATCGTAATTGTGCTATGATATTGCTTTTGGGGATAATGCAATAAGATTTAGGAATGATTATAAGCTGGTACATAATGCGTCTTTTTCTTCGCACAGTGCAACACCATATCAAGCTCATTTCATCAACTTCAATTATGCAAATGATTTCAGTCCTTATGACGTGCTGAAGCTTAAGCGACTCTAATATCGAAGAATCAATCAGAACTTGCTGCCCAACAATAATAATTTCTTACACAAAGAATGCAAACGACCATACTCAACTATTTAATTTTAGCGTGTGGAATGTCATTTTTCAATCGACTGTCACTATAAGCAAGAAAATCATTTAAAAGCCGCTCTCTTGCATATTGTCCACCTACGATTACAAAACCCGTAAATTATAGTCGATGTGATGGCGATTTTGCTTCAACCACAGATTGTGCTTGACAAACCTTTTAACCAGTCATTTTTTGACTCTACAATTTTGCTCGTTAGATAAAGGTTACGACTGTGGTTGTTTTTTGGGAGTTTTCTTCTTTTCTATGAAATCAAAATAATGCAAAAAGGAGATTTTTTTTCGCGAATCGAACGTGAATATAGGCACAATCAACCTTACATTATGTACAGTACCGTTGCCCCGTTATTCTCTCAGCGGTGTACCGCCTTTTAAAGCAAAAGGGAAGAAATTGTACCCACCTTAGCTTCAAAAAAGTTTTTCGCTCCGTCTACGCCAACCTCTTGAATGTCAACTTCGGTAATTTTAGCCAACGCACTGAGTCCACTATCTTCTTCCAGTTGGCCTGCCTTTGCTTTATGGTAAATGAGGAGGAACTAAATGCATAAAGTAAAAATCACAGTTTGCATAAGAGAATTAATATTTTTTCTGCGAAACTTAAGACACCTTAATGTTTCTTACATAAGCAATTAAATACTGAATATGTATGTGTGAATATAATATTAGGAAAGTTTGTTTCCCGTTTCCCTTTTCATTATACGCATGCATTCATAATTACGCTTCATTAGCTCAATGTTAAAGCTTCCTATAGCCAAACCAGTGCTCCTTGTTCGTACAGTACACTTCAAATCGTAATCATGATATAATCCACTACTAATTTACTCTGGTCATTACAGCTAATCATTAAAAAATTGTTAAGGTAGAAAGATACATAACTAAGACGTCTTCTTGAAAAGAAAATGCGCAGCTTTAAGCTAATTACTACGATTATACAGCAACGGGAGAAAGGATGCATTTAGTATACTGTTAAAGGACACATTTAATGTGTACTAACTTATAAACTATTCTTCTTGTTCCTCTTAACTCCCACCAACCAACATGGTAATGCTTTATTCTAATGACGGAAAGGAAAATGAAAAAGTTAAATAGAGAAGAGAAACTGATAAATCCAAATTAGGATGGAAGATGCAGAGTTTCTGTACCACATTTGTTTAAAATAAAAACGACTTTTACGAGTCAACAACTGCTAATTTCATGACCCCTCTTGTTTACTTTGGATAATCTACAGTGAGTGATAACGAAGTTGATTTAAGTTTTTCTCATTCTAATTTAAAAGAGTAAAAGTTTTAAGAGATGAACGATTAAGCTAAAGACGACATGACATGAGTCATCCTTGTTATTCCTCATGCATTTTCTATTGTCAAAAAATACATCCCATTTAGTTAAGATGATTTATGAACCACAAAAAGTCATCAAAGCTACTGCGTTTTATTTTCATAAGTACGTTTTTTGGTTAACGTTAATGACTCACCTCTTGAAAACTAATCTTGGAGTCACCATCAGTGTCAACCTCTTGTATCATCTTTTTCAAGCTGAGATGGGTTTGAGGAGCTCCTAGCGTTTCCATCATAAGCTTTAGGTCTTCCAAACACATAAAACCATCTCCATCCCGATCAAATCTAAAAAGTATTTCATACAAAATGTCTGAGATATTATCAAGTCTAGCTTATTTTTTCTGAGTTTTAACTCAATGCATACATTCAAATTGCGCAACAAAGCCTAAATAGCATTTCGTGTCTTTTTAGCAGCACTGACTGAACTGAATGGAATCTTGCACGTCCACATTTTCATTCACATTATAAGTATTTTTGCACACGCGAAAAAAAAGAAGATGCAATACTAGACACATCCGCATCGCATCACTTTTGGTATCACGCAACTCACATTTTACTCTTGCAACTTGCAATCATTTACCGTTGGCTATGTTAGGTATTTAGCACTGCTGACTAATGATAACTCAATAGAAAAAAATAATACGTTCAAAGAAGAACTACAGATACGTGATTGACAAAGAATAAAAGCTGACTTTTGCAATCGTTTCAGCTTTTTCTCGAAGAAGAATTTATTACTCAATTTATTATTTCGTTTTTTTTTTAATATGCGTACTTACTCATACGACATCATTAGCAATATTCCTACCGTACACTTCCGGAAGTCTTTTATCCAATTTCATTTCATCTTGAAGGAAAATTCTACATTTTTTTTCTTTTAAATCCCCCACAGTTTTATCTTTCTACATGCCTAATTAATAAAAAATTACGACTATTGCCTTTAGATTAAGAAAAATATTCTCCTCTTTCAAAAATGCTGGCACGCACTATTCATCTATTATTATTATAACTTACACGCACTTTATATATTCTTCTAAGTATATAGATTTTGTTTACAATATGGTGGAGTCTATTTTATTATATATCCATCTCAACATGCTTCCGTTATATATAAAAGATTATTTTAGGAAGTATAAACGAACCTGCTAAAAATTGACCGGTACTCGCGAATTTCCTTGCGGCTCAACATCTTCGTCATGTCTTGAATATCTTGGGCTTGCTGAATGTACACTGCACACTCCTCCTCAGAGCACTCTGATCGTTGCTGACGCTTCTCCAAGATTTCGCTCAAATCTGAGCCGAGCTTATGACCAGACTTTGCTCGGCACTCCATTTCGTTCCGCTACCCTTCACTGACTTTGAATTTTAAAAATATGAGCTATATTCCCCCTCTCGATTGTTGCTATAAAAAATAAGAAAAGCAAGTACTTGTTAAAAAGTTATCAAAAAAGGGTAGCACCATTTGGTAGGCGAACATTAAATTTATTCGCCTGTTTTTTTTCAAAAGGGCCTAATTAAATTCACATCTCCCTCAATCGAAAACTTACGTATCTACACGTGGGCCGTAATAAATTTATACGAGCTTAAACGATAATGATGTGCTCTTTACTCGGTTGATGGGCTGTTTGGTAAATGTATTGCGCAATTTTTTAATAATGTAAATGATTTAGGACCTACGCTTAAACGAAATACAATGATTAAGTCTATTTGGATGGTACACTTCACAAATATAATGATCCGGACGCAATTAGAATCAACCTCTTAACTTATTCTCCAAAGTATTTAATTCAGGCGATCCTTGACAAACAAGCCTAATTACTTTTGATTATACATTCTTTAAGGAGAAAGGGCGTTTCCATATGCTGGCAGATTTGTTCTGCATTTCATTTCACGGCTGGGTGGATCTTGGCACAGAAATCGATTCATAATTGGGATTATTGAAGGAAAATTGTTTTTAACGACACCTGAACCGAAGCTGAACACATTGCATTGATGCGATCGGATTATGATAAAACATGTACTTAGATTCATATACATAGACTTAAACCGGTAGAACAAATTAATAATGTACTCAGTTGATGTGCTTTTATTTGGAAGGTAATACTACAAAATTAATTATTAATGAAGGCCCTTCACTCACTTTCGTTGAGGCAAGAATATAAAAATACTTAAACTGCCTAGAATCAGTTTGCTCTCACCGTCAAATCAAATGAATAGAACGAAACTAAAAGCTAATTATCGAGTGCACAAGTGCATGGTTCGGAACTAAACTGATTTTAATTTTAATGCTATAATACATGAATTGTTTCGTCTTGACACGCAGTGCAGACAACGTCGTATCAATAAAGCCCTATACAATTTAAAACAGACTCATGAAAATGTGAGTAAAGCGTAGGAGCATGACTATGACTTGCGTTGAAAAACAAAGGCAATAACAGCGATTGATTCACGATGCCTTTATACATTCGATAAGGCAAATTAAAAGTAATTTTTGCAAGAATCAGGGTGATGTTCCCCTTACATGTGGGACTTCAGTGGGATAAACAATATTTTAATAGTCCAATACATCTAACAAGAAAATTGGCAGGATTTGTAACAATAATGAAATAAAGCAAACTTTGTTGAACACAAGCCTAACTAATAACCACCTTGTGCGAGCTCAGACAGACCAACCTGCAAGCTTCCCTTCCTCATGTTCACACTTAATTACCTACTTCCTAAAATAATACATACCACCAACTTATCAGAAACTTTTATGCAAATCCAAAACCAAAGTGGGAGACTTACCTTTTAATTGAATCTTGCAACCTTAGCCTGAGTTTATCACTCACAGAGGTGAAGCGCACTAACCAATTTTAATCACCTTCACAAATGTCAAGATATCCTTTGATACGTAAGGCCTTCCACTTATGATGCACCTGTACTGAAAATTTCTTGAAAACTTTTCGTTTTTGAGGTAACTGTGGTCTGCAATAGATAATCTTAAAAGGTACAGGAGATTTTGTCTTGAAAGAAAAGTGAACTTGAATGACCAGTGATCACCGCACGAATACTACACTGGGCATAAAAAAGCAAACCACACGTATGAAACAAGAGAGAAAGAAAAAAAACCAGCAAAAAAATCTTTTACGCTACTTCAACATATAACTGCTAACCCAGTGAAGAGAATTAATAATGCAATAGGCGATGATGAGGGACTGACTCTCGAGTCATTCTTGTCAAAAAGTCAAGGCAACTTTGTATATAACGGAGGAGCGATTGACGCACAAGAACATCATATAAGAAACTGAACCTTTGCAGTTAGTTATGTACCTACGGCCTTCAACATCGTATGAAAATGTTACGGCGCAGACTCACTACTAACGATCCGTCACCATTCTTACAACATTTTTACATTGAATGCAATGTGCACAATATGGAAACAAGAAGACGAAAAATACCTATTTCAAATGAAATCAAAAACCAAAAAGGGGAAAAACTGTTTTGACTTTTTCTTTTTTTTCTGAATGAACATGTGCACGCCAGAAGAAAAGCCGCAGTGAATTCAACAAAAAATATCATCTTTGCCACAAAAGAATTATATTGTGAGGTTTGACGATGAAAAAATGTGTTTACGTCTTAGAATGTGATGATGAGAATAATATTTTGATGACGACGATTATCATTATCATTATATGATGCGAATTATATGTTACGACACAATAAACAGTAGGAAAAGGGCTGAAATTATGAGGAGCAGCACATATCCTAGCTCATACTTGACAGGAAAGAGGATTAGCCAAAAGTAATGTTGTAGTATTTTTAGCTAAATTCTCTTCCTCGAAATAAAGGTTTAAGATTTCCCCAAAGCGGATTTTCTTCTTGGTACCTTAGTTTGGCTAAATACATTTGGTTTTTTCGAAAGTACAGAACAGGAAGGCTTCTGTTTATGGAAAGCCCGAGAGGAAAAATGTAATGTAAACAATGACCAAATGTGTGAAATGATTTTTACGTAACTCTTCCTTCCACATAAACACTACTGGATGATGGGACGGTTAAAGTCTACACTTTCTTCTATTTAGGATGTACTAATGACAATGATGATCATATGTTTACTTGATTAATTTTTTAAATGTATATATATGTATTACTGACTTACCGATGACTGACGAAGCGACGTCAGCAAAATGTGTATCGCTACCGTAAAAGAAAGAAATTTTCCCGCCGACGTTTAAACCTTACTGCCTCACTTTTTACAAAGCCCGAAAAATGTGTCAACGGAAACTTAAGTTATATCAATTTCAACATAAGGCACTGGCACTTTATTGTCACCCTGAAAAACTGACAAACGAGCACTCAGACTTCACTGCTCTTGCTCAGGAATGTTTACTACAAAGTGTTTCTCTGAGAGGACGACGATACTACTGATTGTGTTGCTGTGATGCTCAAAGACATTTAACTTCACACGTTCATCATTTATGGAAGGTTACTTTACTTACTGCAAGCTTTGAACAAAATACTAGTGATTCATCAATCTACCTAATACACTTTAGGCCTACTACGACAGTTTAACTTTTAAGTTCAACCTCTACATGATATACATGATATAGGTCTCTTATGTGAAGAGCACGTATAAGCCAACTGAAGTGAGTCAGTAGAAGTCAGTACTTGTACTGGTGGTGGCAAGTCAGTTAGTCTATGTCTCTCAGTCCGCTTTTTAATGACGTGACGTCGTGCCGTTTTCGATGGTTTAAGTATTCAAAAACATCATTAGTCAGCTAATATTTTCCTCGTCATAAACCTATATATGTATAGGGTTATTAGCTTACTGCAGTAAAAGTAAAATATATATAAATATTTTATTGTGCCCATTATCATCGCAGTTAATTATTTCTGAGTAAATGACTTAGTCTAACTTCCAAATAATACGATGCAAATGCAAACAGAAGTTGCAGACTCAAAGAAATACATTTTTCTAACCTGAGGAGGGTCTTAAACTTTATGTTTATTTTCTTTTAGGGAAAAGAACGTGAGTTTAAGTAGTCATGATGTAGACAACACTTTTAGAATAATCAGAGGATTTGGATGGATGTTCATATTTTTACTGAACGCGTCCTGAATCTGAATAGAGTTTAGAATTGAGTATTTTTTAACAGGCTTGTACAT
>JAANSQ010002601.1:0-11615 GCA_036850885.1 Lepidocyrtinus dapeste | reverse complement strand
CGAGGTGCAGATATTGAACTGTTTATTGGAATCTCTGCCTTTCTTTGTTCCATTATTTGATTGTTTGGGGTCATGAAATTCAAGAAAACTAAATAATGGCCGAAGTGCATTTAAGGTCAAATATTGTTAATTCGTGTAGGTACAAAGCACCATTCCTCCTTGACACCGTACAAGGAAAATACAACGAAGACCTATAAGGCCTTTTAGAACATGAAGTGAATGGTAAAGCATCTGTAATTCGTAAAATAAAGCGTTATTATGACAGAAACAGTTAGTTTTTTTAGAAACATGAATTTTGTGCACCAAATTTTGGGTTAAGTGCATGGATTTTGTTTTTGTAATGATTTGTTAAATCAGATAGTAATTTCGTCGGAATCAGGAAGCTTTTTGTCTACTGCTCCGCAATAATTATTGAATGAATTTGGAATGAATGCATAGTCTCGAAACCAGATCGGTTTAACCACCGACCATCACATTATTACATTCCATTCCACTACTGGCAAAAAAGTACTTATTTATGTCCTCGTGTAAATACGCTGAATGAAAAACAGTCTTACACAAAAGTAGTTTAAGAACGTTCCCTCTGATCAGCAATAAGGTTGGAAAAAGAGAACTCGGTTTTATCGCAGTCATTTTTTCTGATGGTGTCTACACTATCCTACTAGTAAAATGAGCGACCGAAAAAATTCAAACCAGAATTTTTCGGTATGAGCACTACGTCTAAAAACAACCTTATTTTATTCAGTCAAAAGTGAGAATTCGATACTCGTATTTATTCTGGTTTGAAATCTCATGCCAACTTTATATTTGAGTCTCATCATCCAGAGTTTTACTATCCATTGCGATTTTTTGTTGACAATTCCAATTTCGAAGGGCATAAATAGAGGACACCTTAATAAACGTTGTTTTTGCCTAACGCTTCCATAGTTCCACAACATCTAGGCACTTCATGGCGACATTTTATTTCTCACATTCGACATTTTTCACAATTGCCATACATAATCGTAAGGTTCGAATTTCATACAACACTCATGTACGTTTGTTGTCGTAGCCATCCTGACATCTTGACGCGTCCTTTATGAAGTAATCACGGAGATAATTTATAATCATAATGTCTCGTGACAAAATACTTATACCAAGGATAATTATAATTTCCTTACATAATCAATGTCCACGGTAATCGCAGATATTAAATTTTAATCGCAATGAGAAAATTTTTCTATGCTTTGAAGTTTATTTAATGTCAAGGCAAAAGTCGGGTACGAAAAGCCAGCCGTCACAGACTTCATCAATTTACTGAAACTGATAATGATAAGTTGACAGTTGACTACATAGTAGCAATACAAAAGATGCCCATAAGTAGATAAACTTGTCGGAGATTACGGGATTTCATGGTCAATGTGGAAAAAATAGTTTTATATGCTTCTGGATCTGGTATGAGAGTCCAGTTAGAAAGCGCCAGTATATAGAACTGTCGATTTTCGGAATTTGATAAACATCATTGAAATGAAATTTAAACTTGTTTTGTTAGCTGCACTGGTCCAGCAAATGTAAGTAGTGTAGATTAGAATATCTAGACATTAATTTTCGGTCGGGGCATTGTGAGAAATCTATGCATTTTTGGCCTAATCTAAACATATAATATAATAATACAAGTTCAAATATATTTATGTTGTTTTAAGTAATGGCCAGGCATTCCACGTCAAGTTCCGACAGGATCCTCAAGAGAATCATAGCTGTATTATCATCGAAGATGATTTTCTTCCAAAGTACAGAGGTTTCGAAACCGGTGAGGACAACGAGTTTAAGTTTATTGTCAAACCAGCGATAAAAACTCCGGCAGATACCATGTTGGATTACGAAAATGGAGGGAAGATCATTGAAGTGTTTGCCAAAAATCATGAATCTGTATCGGCATACGTTGAAACAAAGTGCCGATCTCATAAAAGAGTTCCACCTCTCATGCAAAGTTCTGAAGGATCCACTCGTGCTCCAGAAATAAGAAAAATTGTGGATGGGGGCGATCAGAGTAACAGAATTGATGTAGTGTTTATGGGTGATGGCTATACGGCATCAGAAAGGGAGCAATTTTTCTCGGACATGCAGCGCCTTACGGAGGACATGTTTGCAGGAGTAACTTTCCGGAGTTATTTACCCTTGTTTAACATCTGGGCGATATATGTTGAGAGCCAGGAATCTGGAATTGGCTACAATGGTCCAAAGAACACGCCATTCAGGCTCTATCGTGAAAATGGCCAGCTTCGTGGAATTCTCCCTGGAAACCCTCAATATGCAAGGCAAGTCTGTGCTTTAACTGGACAGTCCGGATGTGATTATCCTAGTATTATTGGTAACGACGACTTTTATGGAGGCCTTGGTGGAGAATTTGTAATTTCCACTAAAAGTGCTCGCACTGGTACTGTTGTACTCAGACATGTAAGGAATTTAAGATAAAGCTTGCGGAAATCTTGAGACTTTAAAGCAATAAACCATTTTTTAAAAATGAAATGTGGGCGTTTTGAATTTTAGGAGATGGGACATAACTTTGTGAACGTTGGCGAGGTAATAGCGAAAAAACCCAAACTAATCTAATGTGAAACTATGATGTAGACTTTTCATTTAAAAAATGTTAAGTATACTGATTATTGTTCCTCAAAAGGAATACGATAACGGCCAAGTATATCGTGGCGTTAATGCCGCTCGAACTGTAAACGGTTTAGGTTGGACATCATGGCTAACAACTGGTGTAAAGAGGGAGGAGCGCGCTATGTACCGGTTACTTCAATATCCATGGGCTGATTTAAGCAAAGGGCCTCAATCTTTTACCTTCAACTCGGATGGAAACTATCAGAGGTGGTATTTGTTAGTTTCAGTTAGCGCTGCAGGTGAGGCTGACAGCCTTGAATTTTTATTGGATGGGGTGGCACTCCCTTGGGAATCTACCGGGTTCGATGATCGTGAATTTTACAGTTGGTCCGACAATAAAGGATTCACAAGAGGATCTCACAACTTTACCGGTAAAAGGCAAATTTTAGGGCTATACTCTCTTTTTAAATAATGTTTCGCGCATTACACTTGCTCTAAAAAATAGATAATTTTTAACATGCTATATTTAGTTCGTACCAAAACCAACCCTACACATCCAGAAATCCCTAGAATGATTTGTTCCATTACATTGCACGAATTCGGAAGCGAAGATGAATTTGTTGAAGATAACAACCACGTTTCAGCTTACCCCACATGGGATATTTGGCGACTGAAAACGTTTAGGCCAACTAATGCTGGCTGTCTCATGCGAAATATGACCCATGAACGGTTCTGTCCGGTTTGTCAAGAAGGAATGTGGGCTCAATTTCTTCAACGAGTGTCACTCATTGATAACATTACAATGTCTGAAAGTGAAGCTGCTGATGGATCTCGAGAGTTAATCGTGAACACAATAAAACTTGGACAACTTCGGGATGACAAGACTGGGCGAATTGAAGGAGAAAAGTTAGAAGTTAAATGGTTTTTAAACAATGCTGAACAAGCTAATTTAAGAGACAATTTCAAGATAACCGCAGTTCCTGGCCGTTGGACGTGCGAAGTTCATTTCATCACACCAGAAGTAAGGCACGATCCAAACGGTCTTCTCACTTCCTCAGAGACCATAGTTGTTCCACAACCTTAAGTAAACTACTTTACAGTGATACAAATTTTGAAACTAAACTTATTGGTTATTAAAAAAAATTTTGACCTGTTGTAAAGTACCAAAAATTTATTTATGACAAAATAAAAGATTTTGATAGTCTGTAGCAATCAATCATAATTTGTGTATTCCTACACGGCCATTTCACAAAATCACCATTAAATGAACGCTTTTAAATCAAAAAGAGCATCTTTGGATAACATGCAAAATGATATCATGGGAAGGACGATGAAAATCACCAGTCAATTATACAGGCAAGTGTTACCTCTCTGAAGCAATATGAGACATGAATATGAAATAATAATACAATATTGCATAAAACAATAGATTCACAAGTACGCGAAGGTAATCATGAAATTTCAACAAGGATTAAATAATTGCTTCGCACTTCTCTTGAATAAGAGTGAAAACATTGGTAAATTTGTAGCAATAATATCTCAGATATTGACAGCATACTTAAATCTAATTATTAAATTTATTATCAGTGAAAACTCACAAGAGATTTATCTTCTATCACGGATGTATCTTATCATGTTTCTTATCATCCATTATCCTGACATTTACTGTGAAACACTCCAATAGAGAGTTTTTTGAGTTTGTTAATCCAAGTTTACTGGAGTCATTTCGTAACGAACTGAAATAGGTCGGCTGTGTAGTGTTCCCTCATAAAAAACATTATTATGGCACATTTAATATTAATTTTACTGGCAATAGTGGCCCAAATGTAAGTTAAACAGTTCATCTACACAAATATTGGTTTTAATTGGTTTATTGTTAGTTAAATAAACGGGATTTTTTTAGAAATGGGCAGGCATTTCACGTCAAATTTCACCAATCCCCGGAAAAGAATTTTTCGTGTATCTTAATTGAAGATGACTTCCTGCTTAAGTACAGAGGATTGAATTCCATGGATGAAAATGGTTTCAAATACTCTATTTTCCCAGCCAGCAGGGTACCCCAGGAGCTTCGTTCCAATTTGGAAAATGGGGACAAGTTGGTACAAATATTTGCGAAGAAGAATGAGACTGCTCATGCATTCATGGAAACAATGTGCAAGAGCATTAATAGAATCAAACCAATTGAAACTACCAATTGTGAAGGAATCCTGAAAGCTCCTGAGATCCTAAAAGTTATCGATGGGGGCGATCAGCTTAACCGAATTGATGTCGTTTTCATGGGAGATGGCTACACAGCCTCTGAAAGAGATGAATTTTTTGAAGACATTAAGCGACTAACGAAGGACATGTTTGAGGGTACTACGTTCCGAAGCTATCTTCCTCTTTTCAACATTTGGGCGATTTATGTGGAAAGTGTAGAATCTGGGATAGGATACACTGGACCAAAAAATACACCGTTTAGGCTCTACAGAGAAAGTGGGCAGCTCCGAGGGATCTATCCTGGAAATGCCCAATATGCTCGTGAAGTCTGTGCTTTGACTGGTAGATCTGGCTGTGACTATCCTAGCATTATTGGAAACGATGATTTTTATGGAGGCCTTGGCGGAGAATTTGTGATATCAACGAAAAGTGCTCGCACTGGCACCGTCGTACTCCGACACGTAAAGAATCACACATTTTAATAAATTTTAACATCCAGCAAACACCACTTCGTTTTTCATAAAATTTGAACAATGTTTTTAGGAAATGGGACACAATTTCGTTGACGTTGGCGAGGTGAATAAAATTTTATTACTGTATATACATTCTACTCTGTTAATGTTAAAGTTAACATACACTACGGGGTGTATTTCAGGAATATGATAACGGATATGTATACAGTGGAGTTAATGCAGCCAGATCAGTGGCTACATTAGGATGGAGTGCATGGCTCAGTGGGGAAAGAAAGGAGGAAAGGGCAATATACCGGCTCTAGGAATACCCATGGGCAGATCTTAGTCAAGGGCCTAGATCATTTTCATTTACTTCCGACGGACAATACAGCAGATGGAACTTGGTAGTTTCTGTGAGTGCTGCAGGAGAGGAGGATTCCCTGGAATTTACTCTGGACGGAGAAGTGCTTCCATGGAAAACTAATGGCTTTGATGATCGCGAGTTTTACATGTGGTCTTCGGATGAAAGTCTCCACGCTGGACAGCACACCTTTACAGGTATTCACACATCCAAGATCATAAGATTACTATGATATAGAATGCAAAATACGATTTCATGATGTACTTTAGTTCGAACAAAGACACAACCAACACATCCATCCATCCCTAGAATGATTTGTTCCATTAGACTCCACGAATACGGTAATGAGGAAGAGTACCACTTTTCCAACTCTTACGTATCAGCTTACCCCACCTGGGATGCCTCACGGCGAAAAACCTTCCGACCAACCAACGAAGGATGCCTTATGCGAAACATGACCCATAACAGTTTCTGCCCCGTATGTCAAGAAGGAATGTGGTCAGAGTTTTTGCAACGGGTCTCTCTCATTGATAACGTCACTGTGTCCGATTCTTTAGTCAATGAAACTGCCCGTGTGGTTCTAAATACGCTCAAGCTTGGCCAACTTCGACAGCCAGAGAACCAAATCCCAGAGGAAAAGCTAGAAGTAAAATGGTTCCGAAACAATGAAGAACAAGTCAACCTCAGAGATCTTTTTGAAATCAATGCTTCACAAGGAAACTGGGCAGTTCAAGTACATTTTAACACAACTGAAGTACGTCACGATCCAAGTAACTTATTAACAGCTACTGAATCGTTTGTTGTGCCTGCAGTCAAATTTAGAATTTGAAAAACAAGCTTATTGCCATATATTTGTAGATATTAANATCAAATGTCCAGCATGAGATCAATAGAAGGCATCGTTAATTCTTAGGATTTAGTCACGTGCCTTAAATTGCTCATGCAGTTATTATAATGAATTTTGAAAGTATACTTTTAATTATGCTTTCTGGCTTCACTTCCCATCAAATAGATTCACAAGGTAAAATAATGTTTACACAGAAATTTCTTTATTGAAAAAAAAGTACGAAATGAGGATCTCCATTAACATCCAAATACTACTTATGGTATATGTTTATCACAATCAGAGCAAAGTCTAAACATTTATTTGCGGTATTATTCGTTATTTGCAATACATAGTACGAGGTATTGGTCGCAGACAGTTTCCAGATTGTCGATCGATGTCATAAAGAAGCCAATGGGTAACAGGTTCGCCAAATATCTCACCCCCAACACCAGAGCTTTTATACTTTCGAAAGAATAGTAATTGTGAAGTTTTAACTATTATGCAACCGAAAAGACTCAAATTTCAATCCAAAAGATCTATGTATGTATCTTCCACTTGAACATTAATTACAAATATAACGTGATAAAATCCACAAACATTCAGTTTAATACCAGCTCAAGCCAACAGCGACAGCAACTCCAACATTATAATATTGCTAAAGCGACACAACATAGAAAAACAGGTTACAATTGAATCATTGTCTCAAGAATGCGCAACTGACGTTGAGTAATGAAAATTGTAATTATAACGCAAACAGTACTACAATACTACTTACAGACCAGGTTATATTCTGAGATGCAAATTTCTGTACGTGTTCAGTTTTACAAAATAAACACCGAAGAAAATATAATGGTTTTACTACATCTTACGAAGAAAGCCGTCAATCTTCTGGATGCCCGCTCGTTTAAGTTTTTTAGCCTCGTTTGCGGCCGTACTTGTAGCAACCCTCTTCTTAGGAGGAGTGAATGGAGTGGCATCAAACTGAGCTCTTACTTCTCGAATCTTGTTTCGGCTTAGACACGAGTCAATGTGAAAATCCATTAATTCATCCGCGCTCACTGTTGAATTTCCGAATAACTCAGTACCGCAGACGGGACAGGTTATGACGCTTTTTCCAGAGCCTGTTTGGTCTTCATATTTAGCGAATCGTGAATTGTCAACAGTAACCTGTGTGGGAGGTTGAACCATAACGTCTTGGACCAATGTCCGAAAGATTGGACCTTTATCGCAATTCCTCTCCCTGGGACTTTTCTTTACGAAGTTTGATACGCGTACTCCCATGAGACGGATTGCTAACTCTGGAATTTCGGCCACGTATGACAAATAAATTTTCCACGCGGCTTCAAAGATGCGCTCTGCAGAATCGGTTCTTATCATTATGCTTCTAGCTCTTGTCTTTACGTCGTAGTCGGTTGTCTTAATCTTCAAGGTGATAGTCTTCGCCAACAATGTAGCCGTCTTTAAGTCCTTTTCAATCTCGCTGCATAAACTCTTGCAGAGGTTTTGTAAAAAGCCCAAATCTGCAGTACCAATAAATGTACGTTCGCAACTTAGCGACTTACGGTCACTACAAATTTCACCGGATAGATCTCTGAAGACAGAACTTCCCGTTCCTATCGAAATTCCGAGAAGGTTTTGAAATGACGCTCTTTTGAACAGCAATGATATGATGGCTCGACTCTTCCATAATGCCTTGCAATTTATGATACCCAAGCCCTTCAATAACTGCTCAGTCACTGCTCCGATTCCACATACCTTACGGACAGGAATCATTGACAGAAATGCCATCATTGCGGGTTTTCGATTTGCCAGCATCAACTGTCCGTTTGGTTTTCTCAAGTCACTGCAGAGTTTGGCAAGAAAACGAGTTGGAGCAATGCCTTTGGAAATGTAAGTAAAATTATATTATTTTAAGGTATTATCACTAATAGAGTCTATCAGATTAAAAATATCAGATTTTATTCACCTGCGCTAGCTGTAAGATGAGTGTTAACGTTTATCTTCTTGCGCATTTCTTTGACAATGTTGTACGCACAATTATCTCTCTGTCTCTTGTCCTCAGGAGTAAGACCATTGCCAACCGTTGCAATAACGAGGTCAGTAATATCCAAGTCCGCCTCATCCATACACATTAACACGTTTTGGTCAAACATTTTTAACGTTTCTTCGACTACCGAACTCGCTTCCTGATACTTTTGGAAGTTACAAGGAACAATTCTGAGCTCTGGGCATAATTTCCGGGCGATGAAACCGGGCATTGCGGCTCGAACGCCGTAAGTCCGAGCCACATAATTGGATGTGCTCAACATCGAGTCAGAACCAACGGCCATTGGTACATCCCTGGTCATAATTAATCAACAGCGTAAAATGTACATTGTGCAATTTTTTTTAAAGATTTAAGTGATATTAAAACAGTACGAACCTTAAACTGGGGTTATCGCGCATTTCAACGGAAGCAAAAAATGCATCCATGTCTAAATGCACGTAATAATGGGAAAGATCCATGTCTGCCTCTATAGTTTGCACTAATTTATCCACCTGCATATTAAATGATTTCAATTATTTATTAAGATTTAAAACAACCAGTGATTATTGAATTGATAGAGGGAAATGTAAGTTTTAGTGGCATAAATTGAGAGCATGGCTTACCTCAATTTGGGCATTTTGAATCTGTTCAGTAGTAAAATTATTAAGCCTTTGTTTCATTTCCTCAACTTTTCTGTCAATTTTCTCTTGCTGTTTTTTCTTATGCTCGTGGAACTTGGATCCTTCCGAAATCTGCATGATTTTTTTGTTTATTTGATCCACGTTAACTCCTGTCATTCCCGCTTTGTTCGCGTTCAAGCCCATTAGTGGAACGTTTACGGAGTTTCCCTCTGAAGCCTGTTCTGCGAGGGATTCCTGGATTGCGATTTCTAGCACAAAATTAATGAAGAATAGAATTAAATAATTGGCTCATTTCGACAGCATAAAATTCAGTCGCAAGAAATTTAATGAATGAGATAAAACAGGATTAAGTAAAATGAAACACCATCATACCAGTTTCCTTTTTTATTTCATCTATAGTTTTTTCATAAAATACATGACCTTCGGTCAAACAACCCTCCAAATCTTTAACGTTCTCATCCCCGATGGATAGGTACGAGCAGTTTTGAAATCTAATTCAAAAAAATGTAGTACAAGTTACCAAAACTGATTATAATAATAGGCTGACAATGAGTATTAATACTATAACAATAGGTTGACCATTACAGTTCTTGATAGTAATCCATCTTCGGCCTTGGTGTTTGTCGTTCACAGATAAACCCTTATTTTCAGTATTACCAATAACAAAAGTCGACGATTCGACAGAAAACTGTGTTATAACCTTAATAAATGGGTAACTTTTGTTCCACAAGTTGCTACTATGAAAATGTTTAATTTGGGTTAAATCAAAATTAGTTTGACCTTTATGATTAGAAATTGATAGAAACAGAGTGGAACTGGATAGAAGAGACTACATTTAAGTACCAGCTCATCTGATGTACTCATTACACAAAATGAAGCACGAAATTTTATTGGATATGTGTGAGCTAATTCACTGAACTCAGCAAAACTGAAAGATTCAGCCTTAAAAACAGAAACTTTCTAAATACGGACCGGACAGTTATTTTTAATAAAGTTGAGCTTAACATGTGTTCCAAGCTTAATCAGAGTTAATGAGACGATCTTCAAACTTTGTTGTTGACACGAAACAAAAGCTTGAAATTTAAGACTGGCCTATGTAGTTGAGGTGACAAAACCACGTTTGTTTGTGTTTTCGTTGAAGAAGCTACACTAGCGCTATTTTCCTTTTGCTATGCTACTACGACGCCATATAACATACGCTTGATGCTTGTGACCAGAGCCATGCTTTGAACTCGGGTCTGTGAATCAATGTTTTGCAATGCCTATTGCCGTATTGCATTCTAATCTTCTACATTACATGTACTCATGCATATAACTAGGTATACTCGTAAATCCGTACTTCATATGCGAGAATGTACTAGAGATCGGCAAATCTTCTGGTCTTTCAGTTTTTGCAGTGCAGTCCGGGATTTAAAGTTTGATTTTTTTAATGGAGTAAATCATATATGATTCTATCATTTTATGCTTATATACTTTATTTGTATTTATGCAAAAAAATCCATCTTTATAATTAATTTACCCCCTTGGTAAGAATCAATGAACCATTTTTGTTCCAAGAGCCCTAAACCTATTTTAACACGTGGTTACGTATGAAAGCATAGACAGCGGAACTTGGGGGATGTGGGTATATCATCGCTGGGGGTTATAGCATTTTGAAGATATGGAAATATTAAAAAATTCCATGTTTTACAAAATAGAAGTTTCCCCCTTGACCCCAATAACTTCTTAACCCGGAAACAGAATACGACCAGAGCAAAACCATAAGAGAGAGCAAGAAGCTTAGCGGGAAAGTGAACAAAAATCAATTTAAAAATTTAAACAAATTATTACGTACGGATGGGTAAAGGAAAAACTAGGCACTTTTGTCGACCTCTAGCACTGAATATAGATTTTCGTCAAAGTCACAATGACATGACAGAATGAAGCTGCTGCTGCTGTTGTGTAAGCTTTTTTTCACCGAAAGAATTCAATGAATACCTATTCTTAAGCATATGTAGAATGTCCCTCGTTTCTTTCCTTTTCTTTGCATTTCTCGATGGCTCGTTCAATGTTCTCGGCCTCCTCCTTCATCAAGCAAGGGTTTCATATTGCACATTCAAACTGTTTTACAAAGGGAAATGTTGAACAAAGCAAAACACAATGACTCACGAATTATGACTCGCGAATCTATGGTGACATTCAAATACTGAGACAAGTACTTTTTTAATTACTAGGAAAACTAAAGCTATTTATAACCATTCAATTTCTCACAGCCATTTTTCAGGTCCTCTGCTACATATTCTACAATATGCTTCCCTGGACATGGGAAATGTAACGTTTTGCATGCCCTTGGTTTCTGACTATTGACTTTTTTGACCTTTCCCACCACATTGGTCAATTCTCGTCTAAAAGGTTCAAGTAAAAATACATAAATGTTAAACCTTGGAGACAAAGACATTATGTTGGCATTAACTTTGGAACGTAGCTGAGCATACTTACAAACTATGGATTGATTTTGGTATGTCCGTCTATCCTTTTTATTCAA
>JAANSQ010002600.1:0-11617 GCA_036850885.1 Lepidocyrtinus dapeste | reverse complement strand
ATTCTATTCTACTGGGATTGCGGGATTCTTCCTTTATTATCGGTTTGAATTTAGAATAGATCTAAAAGAGTCTACTAGATCCGTAGATTCCTTTCAGCTGGCTTTAACTTGACTTGGATGCGAGTTAAGCTAAAGAATGAAAATTGTAATGGAATCAAGATTGTTCGCAGCTGTTCAAGATTTGAATTCGAGGATGTGAAAAAAGACTTTCTAAAAATGGATTTCTAAGAGATATTGTCTCGCAGGAATTTTTTTCTACGGACTAGATTTCATTACGTGATTCGTGTGTGTTTGCATTTTTGAAAATACCGCCTTTATTCTTTCTTCATGAACGTATCTATTTTTCTCAATTGTATCACAATGCCCCACTCAAGCTTTATAGGCTACTTCAATCATGATGTGGAATGGAGTTATTCCATTTATTCCCTAAAAATTATTAGGGCATTGGATGACATTTAAAACACTGCTAGAGTTGAAGAATGGAAGGTAACGCTAACCAGACCTCATTAAATGAAAAGCGCAAGTTATCGTAATTAAGCGCGTGCCGCAAATACCTCGTAAAGGAGAGGAAGCTGGTTCAAGGCATATCAAACCAGAACCAGAGTAAAAGCACGTTGGCTTGAAAGGTAAAAAGACAATTCCCTACCGGACTTTTCCCTATCCCCATTATCCTACATTTGTATTCCCTGCTTATAGTTAGGTCAAACCATACTACACATTTTACCTTCTTTTAACGAAATTTTCCATCTCAGCATAATGAATGTGCATAATTCCACATAATTACTATAGTGTTCATTCAAGAAGTATCCAAAGTCGTCTTAGTTACAAAGGAGCGATGAGACTAATACACAAATTGTACTGAAGTTGTTGAAACCTTTTTATTCACTGATGAAGGAATCTTTCCCACAATTGAAACATTATTAGCTGAACTTATTGCATACTTTGGGGAAATCCGAGATGGAAAATTTCTGTAAAAAAGGTAAAATGTATAGTAGGGTACTGACCTGGAGGGAAAATATTTAATACGGAAATTGTTTGTAAGGGCAAAGTCCTAAGCAGGGAAAAATGTAGGGTAATAGGGTTAGGGTAAAGTCCGGTAGGGAGTTGACGGTGGGGAATTGTTCCAAAACGGCTTGAAATGTAATGCCTGATGCAAAATACATGCTGGATGTGCAAGTACCTACTAATTCTTTCTTGCTGGTTGATGCCTTGATGGATGCACTAAGCATGAGCTGGCGTCGTGTTCTCCTCGATACACGAACACATCATTGTACTCTGCGATAAATGGAACTTGAACACTTTGCCCATGCATGTGCGGAGGAAAAAAGGATGTAACATGACGAAGTTTGATGAAGCAAGAGGCAAAAGGCAATATTCACTACAAGGTATCCTAGTGAACATGGGAAAAGCAGCGGAAAGCAGTATCTGATGAAAGAGAGAAACAGAGGACTAAAATGTGGGAGCAATACGAGACATCTTCACAGTTCGCTTCGAGCAACACAAGCAAACTCGAATAAAAANACAGTTCGCTTCGAGCAACACAAGCAAACTCGAATAAAAAGTGCTTCACGATTTTTGCCAGATACATTTTCCTGCAAAAAAAAAAAATTGCATACCAAACTTGCCGTTTTGACTTGCTCAACTCAACGAGTAACAAGCATCAAGTTTTAATATTATAAAACAATTTCCGTTTGTTGAAGCTCAAAGCGTTTTAGACTTTTGAAAGTTGATCGTTAGTGGTTCATCATGTCTTGGAGTGAATACGATTGGTTGGATATTTTCGTGCTCCAGTGAAAAATCTTGTAAATCAAGAAATTCAGACATTGACTGACGTTATTCTTTAAATATAAATTCTGGATCATCGTACTTTAATGAAGATTAACATGCGTAACTCCTCCGACGACAAAGGGAGCATAAGTGGTACTACTAGTGGAAGCGTAAACCTCCAAGGAAACAGTAACATGTCGGGTTCTCACTCCAATCTGAAAATAAGGATTGCAGTATTTGGACAGCACGAGGTTGGCAAATCAGGTGAATAAATATATTTTTTTAAATTCTCGTAGCTTCCTTTAGAATATTAGTCTCAATCTGCCCCTTGCCTAACTGAAATCAAGGAAAACCTTTGCATTTTTTACTCCGTTTTTTTCTGAACTTACGCAATGTGTTAAAACTAGGACGGAGGCGTTCAATTTCGCTCCAATAGATTCAAACCAAATCTAAATTCAGAGTAGATCAGACAAATGGCAGATTCTTTCGGTATTAATAATTCTCACCTCACGAATTTCTGATCTGCTGAGGAATGAACCGACTGTCAAAGATAGAAATGAGCATAGTTAAAGTAGGAGTAGGCCGGGGAATACTCTTGCATCTTAAGCCTTCTTTTGAGTAGTGACACAAAGAAAAGCTCAGTGACTCACTACACTTCATCCTTTGACGAAATCGATTTCATTCCTTAGCACGCGCCACTGCCAACTTCTTTCTTTTCATGCATTTCATATGCCCTAATTATCATCTAAAATGTATTCATGATTCATAAAGTTTGATACATTGTCACGGATTCGGAATTAAGTCAGGTGGAAACAAACCAAAACTGTAATCTTGGAATATTATTCCACTTTCAAAACTCTTCCAGCGTGATTCCCGACTCACGTTTTCCATTAGAGCGTAAACTGATACTAGCGTCCTTGGAACTTTCTTTGAATCAGAGAAATAACAAATATTTTGGAACAATTTTCCTTATTTTTCTTTTATTTATATTCTTAACAATGAATCATACGTCTTAAAAATTCTGAATATGAACGACTATCATTTGACTTCCTCCAGTTAATTGCAAAAATAGAATTTGAATGTAGATTATATTCGGTTCGATACGCTTCGACTCCTCCCATCCTTTTGTGTATCAATATTGAGCCTTGAAACTTAGCCAAGCTAAAATGAAATGAGGGGAAACTCCATTACAATCTGTTTATTTTGTTGGTATTGGGGTAACTTAAAAATGGGAATGACTTTAAACACTATTATTAATTGGATTGGAGGACACTTGTACACAAATTGGAGCTCCCCGTTTCTGGGAAGTTTTATGAGCTCAAACAGTCGTAATATTTTATGACGAAATATAATCCGTAGGAATCCCTAGGGGAAATAAATATTAGGTAACGAAACGGCGCGTGGAGGGATCAAGTGCAAGGACTCCACATGTTTTGAATCGTAAAGGAATACTAAAGGCCGATCAATCTGTAGCATTCGCATCAAAATTGACTAGTTTATGCTCAGAAATAACTCAAAAGAATTTGCTCTCCCAGGACGAAAGGAATTTTTATGGTTTGTTGACTATGTTGACAAAGCAGGACCTTGGAAAGAGGAATACGCGAATATACTGAAATCGGATATGCCACTATATTTTATCGATACAATCAGTGAATTTAGAGATCAGACAGGAATTGCTCAAGGAAAATTAGATTATTCAATTCAACTATGAATTGAAAGAGGAATACGAGTATTGTAGTTTTATATCGGCAGTTAAGAGATAAAGCTCGTTTTTCGGCTGAATTCGTTTTAAAGAATTTATGAGTCTCTGATCACCCATATTATGAGACAAGGACACTCCATTAGAGCATGTCACTAGGTAATTATTCGGGATGAAAAAATCCCAAAATCTAAGGAGAATATGGTCTTGATCCTGATCCTGGAAAATCCGATTATCTTGGAATTCACTTGGAGGGTTCTTGGAATGTCAGGGATAAATAGATGTTTGGATATGATTCCATCGGTGGTACCCTACTGATGGTTTTAGTGAATTGAGCCTATTTGTCCTTATCCAGTGGCGAATGAACCCACAAGTGCACTACACTCTGATTACGGAATCCTCTTTAACTTCCGGAACATGGATAATAGAAACATGAAGCTATGTCTAGTCCAGACCCTGAAGTCTGGAGAGTTCTGGAACCGGCTCGAAACCAAAAAGTCGAATCTCTTTTTGCAAATGACATACTTAGATTAAAAGGGCTTACATAATTCCGATAATGCACTTCCTGGCTCAGATCCAACAAGTAACAAGTATATTTAACCAAAAACTTCTCCAGAGCAAAAAGTGACTTTGGCTAGCCTAGATTATATACCTAGATTGCTTTGATTACTTTTAAAGTTTACGTATTACATAAGAACTATATGCAAAGGCGAAAGCAATCTTTGTCAATAATTACATAACTTGGGACAAAGTAAAATACATATCAACTATTGCGTAATCTTAAACTAGATCAAAACTTTGTAATGAGTTCAATCCCTTTAATCTTACCAAATTTTTATTTCATTTTCAGCCCTGACTGTCCGCTATCTGACTAAACGATACATCGGGGAATACAAATCAAATACAGGTACGTATACAACATCTGCTTTTTCTTTTTAAAATTCCCCCCCCCCTTTTTTTTACAAAAGTCTAGTGGATCTTTGCACTTTCACCTAGTTGCCTACTTGGATTTCATCATTTTTACTCTCCAGCATAAAACTTTGCATGTTTACATGTTTACGATTTCCAAACGCCAAATTATATCAGCTTATCTGGTTTTATTTCGCTTATATAATTCAAGTCATTATCACTTAATCCTAAGCTTTCCAGTGTCGAAACGTAAGTACTCAATAACAAAATACTTGAGATGAAATACTTGAGCTCGAATTAAAACGGAAATTAGGGGTTGCATATTTTACTCTCTGCTTTTTTTCTCTACATCGCATTTCGGATTTCACATTCAAGACAATTTTTACAAGACACGAGCAGCGTATCAAAATGTGTATTTTTGTCACAAAGTCTAGGCGTCGTAGTGTCGCGCCAAGAGAGAGCAAGAACTGGGTAGAGTAAAAGCACCCGAGATGCAAGATGCTGGGAGAGCCCACTACATTTACTAAACTTTTTTTTTGTTTTTGATGACGGTGACACGATAACATGACGCGCAATGTTTTAAGCTTCAGGAGTCTTAGGTATCAGGATGGATGCACTCCTCCAAAAGTTGTTTTAAGCTAAAAAATCTTGGGAAAGACTTTACCAAAGCTGCAAAGGAAAAAGTTTACCAAATGAAAAAAAAACCTAGAGTAAATACTGTTACAAATTGCCAAGGTAGTTTTCGCAATATTTACTTCATTCAGTACAAAGTTTAATGTTTTGAGTCAGACTCGATGAAAAATAAATGCCAAGCTTTTTTTTTAAGTTGGAGGAAAAGTGTACAGATATGCTTAAGCAACGGAGGAGACAAAATGGGTTTGGGTTTTATCTGAATAAAAGTGCATCTTAATAGAATTTAAAATTTCAAGCTGTTCTGTCTTCTTGGGTTAGATTTTATTTGCCCTCTGTGAATAATTCCAACTTACCTACAAATCTCCTTCAGGTTTTCGTGAGTGACAAGACGAACAAGAAAAACACGAAAAGAATTAAGCTTTCGAAAGAGATGCAGATTCTAGATTAGAAGGCACAAGAGGAATTTGGAACGTAGCCTGATTTATCACGTACCGCATGTACAGCTTCATGTCAGGGCAAAGGCGTACCACTTTAATTTGTTACGTCGGGTAGGCTGACGAGTTACATGGAATTTCCATGTACAATTTGGCCCAAAAAACGAAACATTACAACATTAGATATTTACGAGTTTAGATAGTGTATCATCATGACGAGATTAAAATAATTATGAAATATATTTGTTGGGAAAGTAATAGGCTTGGCTTGAGTACGTACAAATAATTGTAATAGTTTGGTAGGAAGAATTTTTGCCATCAGATTGAGAATTCGGAGAATGTAGAGGGTTATTAGGAAGTTAACGTAATTAGTCTTGATCCTATTCCGGAAGTTTCATGGGATAGAGTTGTATAACCTAATGTAAACTTTGCTAAGAGGCTTGTCAAGAGTGATTGTGCAAAGCGACCCATAAACTTTTGGAGTTATTGTAGTTATGCAATTGCTTCAAAGAGCTAAAATATTATGTAACATAAATAGTATACTAGAAAGGAGTTTAATCGGATTACTAAAATTATTTTCAGATCTGCTCTACCGCCAAACGGTAACGATAGGACAGACCTGCATAGATGTTGAAATCGTTGATATCTCCACTTCAGCAGTAAGTTTCGACTTGCTTTGAACTTAAAAATGTTTTTTTTTGTTTTTGTTTTTGGGGCATTGTAATAATGTTGACCTCCTTTGGAACTACAGGAGCCTAAAGAGTCTCGTCGAAGATCCTTTCCATTGGAGGAGATCCAACGTGCTGATGGCTTCGTCATAGTATATTCCATAACTGACCGCAGCTCATTCACATTCGCACAGGAGGCGCTGGAAACTATAACAAATCACTATAACCACCATTCGTCCACAACAAACTCCACCTCCCTCTCGGCTTCAAGTAGTAGCAGTAGTAGTAGCAACTCACCAAATATATCACCCCAGCCCCGAGCCACTTGTCCCATTCTCTTGGTAGCAAACAAGCTGGACTTGGAGCACCTTCGGGTGGTGGAGAAAGTGGAAGGGCTGAGCAGTTCCATGCAATTTGGCTCGCAGTTTTATGAACTCTCCGTAGCTGAAAACTCCCCAGAGGTGTACACCTCCTTCCAAGGCCTCATCTCCACATTTGTCACTCAAACTAAGGAGCCCACCAAGAGGAAATTCTCCGTTTCCAAAATGCTAGGCAACCTAAGAATAGGGAGGACCAGTCCATCCCACCACGTTTATGCTAGTCAAGCCTCCGTAGTTGACACGAATGTCTGCTCTGACACTGAGAATGACTCATCCTCCGCCATTTCCACTCCAGAGATACAATTACAGAATAAACTCTCTGTCCCAGAAACAAGTTCACGGACGAGTAACGGCTTGTGTCAACTGAAAAGCAAACTTGTGGAGCTACAATCGATCAAAAAACGACATAACTCTCCGCCAATATGTTCCCTCTAAAGATCTTAACCATCAATCAACTTGATTAATTCATGGTTTCTTTTTTGTCTAAAAAACGAGTGATTTTTTCAGTAATTATCCATGCTCTATTATATTTTCAATTTTTGTCAACCGAATCCTTTCTTTACATCTAACATAATAAGTTGTACTTTTCGTCCATATTTATTTTCAATTTTTAGAAACTATCGTATATTACGCAATACATAGATTGAAAGATTGTCAGTTTAAAACCTTCACAGTTTCATGTTAAGCTAAAGTGTACATCAGAAACTAAATATTTGACTGTTTGACGTTCCTCATAGTCATCACTTCATCAAAATTAAATCCTGAAAGGAAAAACTGTCCTAATATTTTAGTTTACGACTTGATGAATACCAGGTGTAAAATTTAAAAGTTTTCTCATTTGGCAAAGAATGTACTTAACATGTCAGACCTGTATCGTGTATTTCACATAATAAAAACTCTTCTTAATATTCTGCTGGCCTATTTATTGGCCTAAGTATTTATGCATTTTTTTATTGGCGCGACTTTTTGAATTTTCAAACGTACAAATTCCATGCATTCATAAATAGTGAAATAATTTATGGTAGAAATACAAAAAAATTTTGGTCGAAGTATCGTCTTCGTATTTTTAAATTTTTATTTTCAAAGATTACGTATTACAGGTATTCAATGATTGTATCGATTTTTTAATTCAAGCGTATCCTCCACACATCAAAAACCGATAATTTTTTATTGATGCTGCAGACGTAAGCTATCATGATAGAAATATAATTAGATTACTGTGGGCTTGAGAGGATCGGACAAAAAACTCAGTTTGGGGATTATAAAGATAGGGAAAATATCCCTATTAAAAACGTAATTTGGTGATCGAAGAGGAGTGTACCAAAAAGTAGAAAATTAAAAACACCAAATAATCTGAAATATTGTATTAAAATGAAGGCAACAATTTTAAAACCATTTCAGTAAAATCTAATATCACTTGGACAGTTACATAAGTACATTGCACACATCAAACTAATTAATTGAAACAGACTAACAGAGGGCAATCTTTTTAAATTGTTTCATGCAAATAGTGTTCAACGAGCCTAATTTAGACTAAAATGTATTTAGTTGATCTACTCACTACAATTGGATTTTTACATATTATTTTTTTTGTTATTTTCCGCATCTGGAACGTACCATGATTTTTTAACATAGAGGGCAATCTTTTTAAATTGTTTCATGCAAATAGTGTTCAACGAGCCTAATTTATACTAAAATGTATTTAGTTGATCTACTCACTACCATTGGATTTTTACATATTATTTTTTTTTGTTATTTTCCGCATCTGGAACGTACCATGATTTTTTAACAAAAGTGTCCACTTTGCGTCTGGAAGAACAAATTGAAGATACAGGTACGAATTGGAATTCAACTTGTTTTCAATTCTTTTAAGCGAAGTCAAATTAGTAAATTTTAAAAAGATGTGATATCATCTTCGACTTTGACAATTACCAAACTTAACCTAGAGAACCTGACCTTAATCGAGCTCAACCCGGACTGAAATGGAAAAGAGATTCTCAGCTTAAAAATCGGCAAATCACCATTTGTATAATTCAGCTCCGTGATTTTACAAATTGACGAGCGAGTCATATCAAAATTTAAATAAATTTGGACAGCCTATTGTGTCTAACACAGCCCAAACATTGCAATAGTTTTTCTTAGTCTGTATGGCATTTTAGGTTCACTTTGTGAAGTCTCCGTTGCGAAGGAAAACATTAAATTAAGTATAAATGACTATATAATCAATCTAAACCAGTCAAAATCAAAATCCTTGATGGCAGGAATTCTGCAAAAATAGCATTCTTCTAAAGTCCACTAGTTGAACCACCCCAGAAGGTTGATGAAGTGGCAACTTCTGATTTTGATTTCCGTAACATCCTTATTTTATTGCATTAAACAAGTTGAAAACCAGCTAGTACTTATGCGCTGACACTGCTAGAATCTTCCTCATGACCGCTACTTTCCACAGGTACCACTCCACCGTTCTCAAATAGCCCTGGGTTGAAGTAAAAGTCCTTGTGAAATCCGATGTCATGGTAGGATGACATCTGCTTAGTTTGTTGGTGCTCGCAAGTTAGTTTGCGTATTTCCCGACCGAGCTACAAAATCAAAATTATTTAAAAATTTAATAGATGATTATTTTGGATGATAATACAAACCTAAACAATTTTTAAATTTTTTTAGACCTGTTTCAATAAGTGGATGACCTCGGTGTCGTGTGCGTTCTCCATGAAGACTTTACATAACATCCAGATGTACCAAGTGCCATGTTCCACATCCCTGTTGGACACGTATCCGGGTACTGTTGAAATACACACTAGCATATCTTCTGTTTCCGGTATGTCATCAGGTGGTTCGGAGTTCCATTCATTCGCAGTGTCTTGAAGCTTTTCCATGGAGTCCTTTCTTTCGGTCTTGGCATCCGTTTGAGTTCGCCTTACACCCCTATCCTTCACCTTTCCCAGGCAGGCTTGCACAATAAAGATCTTGGGTTTCCCTTTCAGAGCGGGACAGTAACGGTTATTAAATCGTTTAAGAATCTCTTCATAAAAATTCCAGTAGTTGTAGCGGGGGCTGCGCGTATCTTGAGCATCATGGGTACGCAGGTAATATCCTTCTTTACCATGACTCATAATGGCCACTACGCAAGCATCCACTCCGGAACCATGGAACTGATCCATAAATCTTTTCAAAATGCCCCCCTCAGTGTCTAACAGGTCCATTTTACGGACATTATGTCGGGTCATCACTTTGAAGCCCAGTTGTTCTAAGAGTTGTTGTAAATGAATGCTGTCATGCTCCGCCCCCTCCCTCCTGGCTTCAGCGTCTCCCATGAAATCAATATTGTTGACGATGAGAGCAAAGCCTCTCGGCTTGCTAAGCATTTGATATGCTTTCTCCGGATCCGTTTCTCCCATGTTATATAATGTCGCCTTCGCAACGTTAATTACCAACGGTGGTTGTTCTTCGAAACTAGTGGACATTGACAATTTCCTCATTTGGTTGGTCACTCCGGCGACAGCGGATAAGCTCGAACTGGAACTAGATGGGGTACTTAGTCCACTTAATGGTTCCACTCCCCGAGACGAATTATTGCTATTATGGGACCGCATGAGTGGCGAGCTCTGCAAAGAAGAGGAGCTCGATGACGGGTTAGAACTGGGCGGAGAGTATGTTGTTGAAGGGACATAGTGCCCATTCTGTGTATTGTGGCCGTGTCGGGGAGACTGAGACTGACCTAGTGCCCTTGCTTGTCTAGCTCTCAAAGCGTTAGCTTCACTTATATGCCCTGTACTTTCCAGGGCTTCCACTAGGACCCGGAATGCGTGTGGACCACGCTTCGTATAGTTCAGAAAGAATTCCTGGGCTTGATCCTGTAGTGTTGTGTGTCGAGCCTGTTGTTTTAAATGAAACTCATCAATATTTCATGAACTTTCTAAACATTCCATGTACAGCTAAACCTTTGGTTTGGCTATGTTTTGCACGCAATTTCATCAAATTATAAACTTAAAAAAAAAGTTTAAAAGAAAAGCAAAAAACCTAGGCATACCTTTATCCGTTCGATGAAATTGTGGTCGATAACTCCCCGTTCGATTAACTCGCGATATAAGTTTTCCAGCTCGACGAATGAGCAGAGCTGCTTAATATTAGCCTGGATCGTATCCCTGTCCGTTTGATCCATTGTTCCAATATGGTCGTGCCTAATAATGATTAAGGATCATGTAACGCATTAAAATGCATAATAGGTTTCAATTTTCAATTCACATTTAATATTTACATGGATCAAGCTTCAAGAGGGAACGTAATGCAAAAATATGATATCACGTAAATGGTATATCAGAAACAGAAACTATATTTTTTCCATCGTTAAATTCAATCGTTTATTTTTTTCCGAACAATACCAAACACTAAAAGGTCAATAATTTCTGGACAATAAAAAATATAGCCATGTAAAAGTAAATATTTTCTGGATAAAACGCACGCGTGTAGTGAACTAAAATAATGGAAAACTTTTTTGATGGCCAAATAAAATTAGCAAAACCAAAACGCATGTGTTCAATACCTTTATCACACCAGCAACGTTAGAGTTTACAAAAAGTTTCAGTACGATATCTACTGTGGAAGTGGAATGTGGAGGTTCCAGTATTAAACATTAGTTTTGCCTTTTTTTAGAGGTTGACTTAAATTGGAGCAATTGTAAGTACTTTTAGAACAAAGTCACTGACTAACGGTTTCACTTGAGCAACACTTTCATCAGTTGAAATTTACACTAATTGTATTTTTGTGAGATTTCATAGGTTGAAAAAAATTAAATAAATTTAAAGTGCAATAAATACACACTTGATCTGTGGTGTGAGTCTTTGAGTATCAGTATCAGTCATAGTCCGTTGCAATCCAGCCAGACTTTGCCAGTGCGCACCTGTACCAGAAGTGCTAAGGCTAACCTTTCTCCAAATCCTTTCTTAACAATTGCACTTGCTCATCTCATTGCTGACTGCACAGCCTCTACTTGTATTCACTTCTGGATTTCTCAGACCAAAATGAATCTAGTCAGAGCTGATCGACCAAGTGAGCACGGCAATGCACAAGCATTACGGCTGGGCATAGTAACTTTTTTGGTGGTGCATAGCACATGCACCCAATGGA
>JAANSQ010002599.1:0-11617 GCA_036850885.1 Lepidocyrtinus dapeste | reverse complement strand
AAGCGTATCTACATATGAAATATATGAATGCAGTTTTCATCATAAGAAAAAAAGTGCTAATGTAAGTAAAGCACGTGGATTAGAAGAATACGAGCCCATCCTTTCCCTTCCTTTATAAAAACTCTAGTGCAGTGCCCATTCGTCTCACAAGAATGGAATTAGCTACTCCATCATCATCATGAGCATTTTTTTCATGGAGTCATAAATATTTTTCTACGATCCATCAGAGAACATTGGAATTTTCATACGTTCCCTCCATAATTTTCGCCATGCATGAACGATTTCACAATCGCAATCATGACTAAAACACTATATTTTCCCGTTGCTACATTTCTTCACGTATGATCGAGAGTTAAAGCGATATAGGGAGAGCACAGGTGCTCATGATATGATACATAATTTTTTTTTTGCATGCAAGCGTTTAGCATTTCCCTCATTAAAAATCGATTTTTACTGCTACGCTCAATTTATGACTGACTAATGCAACTATATTAGCTAGTTTTTATAATCAAATCGAAATAATGCCTTTATCTTTTGTAAAGAAACTGAGAAACATTGCATATGGACTTTTGTTGGGATGAATTAGTAATTATTATGTACATATTAAATGACTACTCTATAGGAATATTTTAATGTATGCAGGGCTCTTGTATGAGAAGCGGAAAGAGTAGAAAACCTAATGAAAATGACTGATGTTCTATTTTGGAGAAAGGGAATAAAACATGTCATGTCGCATGAGCAGGAAAAATAGGGGTTTTAGTTGAACAGATAGGTAAAAATGTGTCAGTGTCCAGTTCATTGTCATTAGATACGTCCATTCATTTCATACTTAGGTATATTTATACTCTCCCAAGAGATAATGATGACGCTATCATACTGATTCCATTCGGTTTTACTGGAAAAATTGGCGGAGAAAGCAAAAGCTTGTGTTGGAACATGGCTTCACTTCACTCTCGATCACAGGAGGAAATGAAGGCTCCTCTATTTTTCTTATGTTGTTACTTGGCTTGACGGTTGATTGACTCTAGCGGGTATTACCTGGACAAAATAAAAAAAACCCAACTTTTTCGAGAAACAAGTCCAGTAAAACCATTTATAAAGGAGGTCTATGTAGTATTGATGTAACAGGATTAGCTTAGTAGTATGCCAATATTGGGAAGGAAAATAAAGACGTCTTTCATTCGCGGAGAAAAGACGGAAAAAGTAAATCGGATTTCGGTTTATAAGATTTCTTGGCTCTTTCTTGATGGAAAAGAAATAATGTGCAATCATGTATAAATGTATGTATTGGAAAGCTTTAAAAGGAATATTTGTCTTTTTTCTTTTCTTTCTGTCCTTCTCTGATCTGGTCTGGTTTGATCTGATTCGATTGATGCGTTGGTGTTTCATTCGATGCCTTGATCGCGTCTTATGTCCGTCTTGTCGTATTTTGTGGTGTGCGTGGGTATGGATTACTGGAATTGACTGAAATCCCCTTGTACAGTACGCCTTCATGACAGTATCCAAGAAGAGAGTTTTCATTACCTCGTTTTCGACTTGTAAGTGGACTCGAACTATAAATGTTCTACACTTTTTTTTTTGGAATAAACCCTCCTGCAATAAAAGGGGGAAAATAGTTTAAATTATTTTAAACCACTGCATGATTTAACTTTTTTCTGTATTAAACAGAGTGACAGGCGGAGAACTGTTTGAGGATATTGTAGCTCGAGAGTTTTATAGTGAGGCAGATGCTAGTCATTGCATTCAACAGATTCTTGAGAGTGTCAATCATTGTCACACGAATGGAGTTGTACACCGAGATTTAAAGGTATGAAAGATTTGGATTTTTTAAAATGAAGAAGAAGTAATGCTATGCTTGAGAAGGCTATTGTTTGCTTTTCGTGATCTGGTAATTATGGGATTATGACTGTGTTGAAATTATCACCTTTTCTTTACTTTTTACTCCAAAGCCTGAGAATTTATTGTTGGCGAGTAAGCAGAAGGGTGCGGCTGTGAAATTAGCAGATTTTGGACTGGCTATTGAGGTGCAAGGGGAGCAACAAGCCTGGTTCGGCTTTGCAGGTACGCCTGGTTATTTGAGTCCCGAAGTCCTCAAAAAGGAGCCGTACGGAAAGCCTGTTGACATTTGGGCTTGTGGTTAGTGCTTAATATATGGCATTGTAGAAAAACATTTTGCATTCATGTGCTAATCAATTTCTCTCTAATATGACATTCATACATGAATGATTTTTCTAGGTGTGATTTTGTATATTTTGTTGGTGGGTTATCCTCCATTCTGGGATGAGGACCAACATGTAAGTAAACTAAAACTTCATGTTGGTTGCAATATTTTGCCAGTCTTTCAGTCATATTAATCTCGTGATATTCACAATTTCACAGCGGCTCTACGCTCAGATCAAGGCAGGTGCTTATGACTATCCAAGTCCTGAGTGGGATACCGTTACAGCTGAGGCTAAAAATCTTATCAACCTCATGCTCACTGTCAATCCTAACAAGAGGATTACAGCCGCAGAGGCACTTAAACATCCCTGGATTTGTGTAAGTTTCCACATAAAATTTCTCAATTAAATTCTAGTCGCAGTATAAGCCTGTTCAAATCTACCGTAATATATGAATTTCCTCAAATTTTAGCAACGAGAACGCGTCGCCAGCCTTGTGCATAGACAAGAAACTGTCGACTGTCTCAAGAAATTCAATGCTAGGAGGAAACTCAAAGGAGCCATTCTCACAACGATGCTTGCCACCCGAAATTTCTCCAGTAATAAAAATTACATGAATTACACAATACCAATTACGCAACATCATCCTCAATCATTGCGTAACATATTTCCCCTTCTTTATTCAAAGCTCGGAGCATAGTGAACAAGAAAGGTGAAACAGGCGGGACGGGTTCCCTAACCTCGGCATCAGGCTCGCAGGTCAAAGAGTCCACTGATTCTTCCACCACCATTGAAGATGATGACGTCAAAGGTTAGTCCCAAAATTTTTTAGAGTTTTCTCTTTATTTTTTTCTCTTTCTTTTTCATTTTCTCCTCTTAGACTTCCTAAAAGACTACTGTATACTTCCTTTTAAAAATGTTGCCAATTAAAATAAAGCTAATCAAAACCCACCCTCTATAAAAAAAACTATTACTAGTTTAACGCCTACGTTCAGTACGTTCCCACATTCTCTATTTCCAAACGTCTGGTAATTTAGTTGAGATAACGATTGAATTCCAGTAATTCTAAAATGACCCCTTTCATTCCAAAGAAAACAGATTGATTTATTGCAAATATGCGAATATAACATTCCAAAAATAGTATCTTTTGATTGCTTAACTTTACTCAAAAATTCATACTACAAATTTTTTCCTCTTTTGCACTACTTCTGTACTTTTTGCAAGACGTCTGTACTTCTAATGCAAACCAACTTGATAATTTTTCCGTAGCTCTATATATCATTCTCACTCTATCGTTGTTTTTCCAATTTGTATTGATGTTATCGTTTTCCGAACAATAGTGTCATTTGAATTGAACAAAAATCTTTGAAAAAGTTCATAATCTGTAGACTTGTTCGTTCTGCCAGAGAAATAGATACCCTTAAAATGAAATTTTTTTTAGCTTTTAAATTTTTTTATGCAAACATTTTTTCATTTTTTGAAATTTTTGTTGCAGAAAAGATGCACCCTAACCATAGAATTTTCTGTTGTCGAGTTTTGTGATATATTCGATTGATTTTAAGCACTGCAGTATATATATAATATACAGTTTTACATTACCCCAGTTTGAATTTAAACCAACTGCTCATCTATTTTTATCTCCCTGATCGTTTTTCGTTTATCAAAAAATAATGAGTTTTTTACCGTTTTTGGATTGCACTCGCCAAAAGAACGGTATAATTTATTGTATTTGTATTTAAAGTTGTATTTATCTTCATACATTTTGTAAAATTAATGTTGTTCCGAGAAAAAGGAATTTTTTGTGCGTTTTGACTTGATGTAAATATTTAATAAATGGGAATGGTACTATTATATTATAAAAATATTAGAGGGTAGAAATTTTTGTGAATATTTGCTAGTCAAACGAGAACTACTTATTTCTCCTAAATTTTTTTTCAGGGAAAGTTAAAATATTATTTATTAATGGGACGGGTGTAAAAAGAACGTTAGACTAATTATTTTTTGGGGAAAAGGTTATAATTCAACTAAACCTAGTTTTTAGTATTATTGCTTTCAAAAATAACTAAAATTGTTGAGATAAGTTGGATTTAATTTAACTATACTGTTTTACCATAATTTTCTTTTTGTCGTTGGTTTTAATTTATGTTGGGGTTTCAAGTTTATTTCTTTTTATGTCAAGAAGGACGTTTTCTCTTTTGTTTATATATTTTACTGGAATGACACGTTTGCTATTAAATTTGATAGTCTCACAGTTTTGAGTTACAAATTCTCTTTTTTCTCCAAACTCTACATAAAGCTTGTCCGCATCTTTAAAACAAATGATTTCTATCTTTAGACACACTTTTCGATGTTTCTATAAAAAGAATGGCAATTTTTGATCTACTATTTCACCTTCTATTCTATTATTCGCCTTCCTGAATGATTGTTGTGGTATCATCTATCTGAATGATTTACAGTTTATGGCTATAACCTTATCTCTTTCCCTTAAAAAACCTACACATTCTGCACACACGCATACAAAACTTTTACTGAATTACAAACGTGCATCGAAAGTTGATGTTTTGTGATGCGCATTTAGCATTTTATTTATATGACAAGGAGTATATAGAGGGTTGAATTATAAACTTTTTGCATCCAAAATAAGCTTGAAATGCTAGACTTGCCTGAAGAAAGTAGGGTAAATATAACCATTAGCATTCGCAACAAGTTTGATACTTATAAAAATGTGCTTGAATGATAAATGACGCTTTTAAATTGAACTAACTGAGAAAGTGTTGAGAGGCTAGGCCAATGTTTACTATGTAATGGAAGGGCCGTTCATATTTTACTTGTCTGAACAGATGTTTGTAACACTTCCACCTATTAAAAATTATAGTCTTGCTGAGGTTTTATTATAAATTCCAATATTTATAATTCATGCACAACCACCGCCCACCCAGCCTATTTACCTCTGTAATACTTTGCATGGCACAAAAACTTTTTTAAAAATCAAAAACAATATATCTATCACAAACAAAGTGTTGTCACTTCTTCAAGGCCTATGTAAAAATTAAATCTCCCTTCATGTTTTTCAAATCTCACCTATACTTAAGCTTTTTTCAAAGGCCCGCGCTCATTTTCCAATTTGAGTTTTCATTTTCACCTTTTCTCATTGTTTTGCTTCGTAAAGCAAATTATCCTGTGTCAAGCCAAGCCAAACCAATTTTCAAAACTCCCTCGCTCTTTAACCAATCAGCATATACGCATAACATTTCTAAATTAAACACAAAACCTATAACAAATTTACATACTTGTTCTCTTCCAAAACCGTAATCGCTGTTTGTTCCCTGTACCAAAGTTTGTGACAAAACACAAAAAAAATATCCAAAACATCATTATAAGCATCCAATTCACAAAGTTACAGGAAAATAAATTAATGGTGGCAGTCCCTAATTATCTTACCTCCCAGAAAATAAAATTCTTGCACCGAAAACAATTTCTATAGGGCTGTGAAAACTCTGTCTCTCTCTCTGTCTCTGTATCTCTGTTCTTTATTTTTTTGGGCAAGAAGCGCCAGAAAAAAATAAAAAACTACCACTACTTGTATCGCTGTGCTGCTGATATGATGCTACCACTTCTACTACTACCACACCCGTGCCAATTATAGAGGTCACGTGGCAACGTATAATTTTCCATAATGCGCTCTACCTTTCCGACTCTATTTATATGATTAACTCTGTAGAAAAAAATATTTTGTTTCCACGGCAGGTACCTTCCTTCCATGCAGTATCTCTCGCTGAAAAGAAAGAAAACAAAAAAAAAATATCGTATTCCACGCTCTTGTGTCGATCTTTCTCTCTTAAAATTGCTGTCTTTCTATCTCTCTGTCTCTATCTATTTCTCTTAATGTCTTGTCTTCACTCTTTTGCGTATTTCCTGTGTATAAAAGTGTCTATTATGGTTTCATCTGAATGTTGTGCAAAAATGAAAGTGGGACGTTAAAAGTATTTTTATGCAATGTTGAATGTAGGCGAAGACCAGACCCCATAAGACTTGTAATTTACAAGAGAAAAATAGCTCACATTATCCTAGACAATTTGTCTGTGTTTTTGTGTTAATTGTGTCATGCGCATTTTCTTCGTTCATTACAACAAAGAAAACTGCCTAATTAAAATACCACTTGTACTTTACTGACGCTCTATACCCGTATTAGTACTGGCATATAAAACAATGCAAACAATAGTATTTTCTAAAAAAGACGGTTGAGAACACCGTTTATACCAGCGTATTATATGTGTTACCGCTAATGCTCTGCTATCGTAAAAACGTAATTCATGTCATGATTTATTTAGTCACTGTCGATGTCGTCTCGTTTTGCTTTATCATTTATTGTGTGTGCTGATTAGTGTGATTGAATGAATGGATGGATATATAGTTGGTCGAAATGAAATTTAGTTATGCTGTATTTCCTTTTTTATGCGTGACGTGATTAGATGTTGTCGGTCAGTTGATAGTCGGTTTAGGTAATAATATTGGTAGCTCCTTACCAACAAACTAATAATAAAATATTTGTAAGAAAAACAATTAAGTGAATGATTGTCCGTAGATATTGTAGATAACTGAGCGAAAGCATAAGTAAGTAGTTTACGCTGTAAGCAGAGGAATGCAAATGGCATTTTAGTTTTAGGGAAACACGTTGATTATTATTTAGAAGGAGTAGATAATTGCCTCAAAAAATTCTTTTGTTTTAGCTTTAGAGACACGTTAGTGAATACGTTATAACCAAATACTTTTCTTTTGCTCCTATTTAGCTTTCTCTCGGTTAGGACTTGATCAAGTGAAACAAAGCTCTAATTTCCCATTTTCAGTTTGTGTCGTGTCATAAAAAACGAGAGAAATACCCAAGTAGAAAAAGTCTAACTATTTGGACTAACTTGCGGAGAATGAATATTGATAAGATTTTAGATATTTCATGTGAGAAAAAAGAAATCATAGAGTATTTTCTTTTTGTTCATTTTCTCTGTTGAATTTTTGTTATTTTTCCAAGGAACAAGTTTCAGTTGAGTTCAGTTACTATACTTATTTTTTGCATTATTTTTCCTACCAAAAAAAAATCTTTTCAAAAAGAAATTAATTTGCAGACGTTGTGTAGCCGAGTAAAACTAGAACAGTTTTAGCAAAACTCACTTCCTCCTATGTAAATTATAGTATTCCTTTAGAAGTAAAAAAAACTGTGGGAAAATAGTAGATTCTTAGAAAGAACGAAAAAAAAGTACGTAATGTTGAGAAAATTATAGTAGAACAAAAATTATATAAATTATCCATAGTAAAAATAAATAACCAGAAAGAAAATAAAAACGCCAAAATTGACTTGGATTGATTTTTATCACTCATCTCCTCCCTAAAACTTTCTCTTTTCACTATTGAGTTCTTCCTCCAAGTAAAAGTTTTCACATACTTTCTCTGTAATATACTGTATAGTTGGCATAGCTGTAGATTTTTTCGTAACGGGTATAACCAACTTGGTCTCATATATATCGGTGGTGTTTAAACTTTAATTAGTTTGTCTAGAAAAACCAACATTTTAGTCAAGATTCATCAGCTAACAAAGATTTCTTGTTTTAGTTTCGCTCGTGCATTCCATGTGTGTGATTTAAATAATTGTAACTTGATTAGAGTGTGACTTGTACATGAGTTGCTCCTCCTCGCCTGGCCATAACAATAAAAGTAATAAAGGACCCTGTTACATTGATCGGACGTCCACCGTCATCCAGAGAGATTTGCAAACGGAAGGTACCATTACATTACTAAACTCCAAACTCCACTTTAATTAATCAACTCTAATTGAAAAAAAATATGTCGACAACCTTGCATGCGCAGTGGTTCCCAAAAACGAAATCGATGCTACAAAATTTCTCAATAATTTTACTTTGTCTAAACTAACTTCAACAAGTAATTTTCTCTTTTCATATAAAGCAACACAGTTTTAATGCTCCTCTACCACTGCTGACTGCCTTTATCTCTTTCTCTCTGAGAGTAACTAAAAAACTACTGCTTAATTACTACTACTACTTACAAAGCATATTATGTGATCATTGTATTAGTCACTGTTGATTACGCATTATTATCTAAACAAAATAATTAATATTAATTAACGAAAAACGAGAATTTCATGAAAACTCAGCTTAATTCACGTTTCAACAAGCTTTATATTCTTTCTATTGCAAACTAAGGCTGACTGTATCGTCTCGTCTGTCTTTTTCTTGTTCTATTTATCTCTCTCTCTCTCTTTCTCTATTTCTCGTCCGTTGTGTATAATTGATTGCCATGCTATTCAATTCGTTGTTCCATTCATTACACATTCCGCTTCTCAACTAACTTTCGATTGACTTTGATTGGCTCGACCCGAGAAAACAGTTTTTATCGTTTACTATTTGCAATCTCTCTTGAGAAAAAAAACTAATCTGCCAAAGTAGAGTTGTTGTTGATTGGATTGAACAAGAGTTTTCTTTCAAACTCGTAACAACAGAATTTCCTTAAGGGTCACGTCTTACAGAAAAGGAATTTCAATACATTTTTCAAGAAAAAGTGACGCGGTCGAGTGGGAAAATTAAATTAGAATGAATACTGACAGCGTGGAAATGTAAAACCCTGTTTGCCCTGTTGTGAAATGGAGTGGAAAGTAAAGTTATGTATAAATGATGTAAAACGTTGCTGGTTGGGCGTAGGTTTCACGGGTGGCGATGTAACTGTATCTTCTACTACGGGTGGTGGTGGTGTTGGCTCGGGTGCAAGTAGTTTGTCCTCATTGGCAAGCAAAGTTGTAAGTAATAGTAGTAGTGGTGGTGCAGTGGGTAGTGGTGGAGCAGGTTTCGGTGGCTTTTTGGGTGCCGCTGTCGCAGCGGCGGCAGTAGTGCCGTCATCGGTTGTTATCCCCGCTGTGCAAATTAGCGCGGCCTCTTCAATTGATAATTCTTCTTGTACCCAACAATCAAATATTAATGCTGCTACGACAAATATTCCTCCTCCAAATAAACCAATTTTACCTTCTTTTCTGTCTGCTGCTGCTGCGCTCGCTTCTTCCGCTGCTGCCCCCACAAACAATAATAATTCTACTGATACATCAACTGTGATCTTGATGGGTGGTGGTGGAGTAGGAAGTGGAAGCGGTGGTGGCGGGATTGCAGCTACCACCTCGTCTCTTATCAACAGCAGCACTGGCTCTTCGCTTCTTTCAGGTAGCCCGACTAAAAAAACAAAACCTCCCTACAAAATCAACGAAACGAAATCTTTTCGATAACTAAAGAAACGTATTAAAAAAAACACTGCTACTTCTCCCAACTCTTTCTCTCGGTCTCTCAAAGCTACATTTTCACCACACTCTTGACACATTTAATAAACAAGCTAAACACGACAGCATGTGCAAGCACGTGACTCCGCATCTCCTTAACTCCCTCATTAATCCACAACAAGTCTATTCATCGTTTTATCATGATTGCCTCCTTCCACGACTTGACCCTCTTTCCCTAGTCCCAAAATTTTCACTTTCTCCGCTAAAGATTTCAATGGGCTCTTCATGCAAAAGATCTCTGATTGCGAATGGTCTCTCCGTTGCTGCTGCCCTGCGAAAACCTAAACAGTACCCGTTCCTAAGGCTCGCAAAACTATATATCTTCTGCTAGCAATCTATACAATTCGTATGGATACATGTTTCCTCTTGTCATCCATTCATCTCCAATCTCCATCCTCCCATGTCTTCTACGCTTTAAGTTTTTTTTCTCGCGCTGCCAACAAAGAGCTTTCTTTACTTTGAGTTGTAGCATTTACTTCAAATGAAAGTTCCCAAGAGAAAGAAGGAGAAAGCTCATTATTACAAGAAACTAATTTCAATAACAAGTCTAAACTTTTCCCAAGCGTTTCATTTGAAATTATGTGTTTCGTGTGACAGTACTAGCCTAACCGTCAGATCTCTTGATTTTTACTATACACGGTAGTCATGTCTTGTTGCCAAAAGAATATTATGAGTATTTGCAGTGAACTTTTCAGCATGTCCATGTGCTCTGAAGACAGTAAGTTTAACCGATTTTGTGGTCATTTGTCGTGTGCAGTATTTATTGAACACTACTCAATCACTCACAAAACAAATTACACACATTCATACATACACAGACACACACCCTCCAACAAAAATTTCCTGCTCCATCTTTCCCTTCGCTTTTACTTCTCACGTTCAGCAATAAACCCAGTATTTACTATTATATTAATTCCTCCACGGCTACCAGGACAAAAGAACTGTTTCATAAAGTTGATTGTGTTTTAATTAAAGTTTGAATAAGCTCACAAAAAGACAATTTTAAAATATGGGGCATGATGGAACTAACGTATGGACTCTTGTTTCTCCCATTTTTCTCTGGAAATTTTAGCGAGGAAGGCTGAAATCATCAAGATGACGGAGCAACTCCTTGATGGGATAAATACTGGAGACTTTGAAGCGTACAGGTAAAAGGCTAAAGGCCATGTAAACTGAATAAATCTTGAGGAACTGATTCTAACGAATTACTTGGTATTCATAACTTTGCAGCAAACTGGTGGATCCTCATATGACTGCGTTCGAGCCGGAAAGCGTAGGTAATCTTGTCGCTGGCATGGATTTCCACAAGTTCTACTTTGAAACTTTGGGTGGACCCAGTCTCGTAAATAACGCCAAGAATAACATTAGCAAATCAAGTATTAACACGACGATACTCAATCCTCACGTGCACGTGTTGGGAGATGAGGCGGCTGTCATTGCCTATATTCGTCTTGTCCAATTTATTGACAAGTAAATAATTTCTAAAAAACCAAATATATTTTTTTGGCAAAACATTTTCAAATTGCGTATCATGTTTTTGACACATTTTTTCCTTGGAATTTTTAGGCATACACACTGCGCAAGAACAGTGCAATGCGAAGAGTCACGAGTTTGGCAGAAGAGAGATGGCAAGTGGCAAATGGTCCATGTACATCGATCCTCAGGCTCTGCAACCACTTGGCCAGCTCCCACTTGCACTCATGCTGGAGGTTCATCGAACTAAGGGTTAAAAAAACGAATGTTTTAAAAACAATTACTATTACTATAATTTTTATCTCTTTACTTACCTTTATTTCGTAACTTATTAACTGTTCACCGAACTAAAGTAGATGCTGGTTACTACATAATTGCATATTATAAAATATCGTTCATCTTACAAACAGAAAGATGTATATCCCATAGTTCAGTCTACTTAACAAAATGAGAAAAAAACACAAACTAAAATATATATAGAACAGTATCACAAAAAACTGTCAGTTTTCTCCCAGTCTCATGATATATATATAATACACTTGATATATTTCAATCTAAATTTTTACGAGTAAGTTTAAACTATAAACTAGTTATCCTATCCAATTTAGAAAATACACTGAAGCTCCTCCTCCTTTTCTTTGTTACTTTGTAGCAA
>JAANSQ010002598.1:0-11617 GCA_036850885.1 Lepidocyrtinus dapeste | reverse complement strand
GGACTTTTAGGTTCATTTTACGACATAATATACGTTTTGCAACTGCCCTTGTCCAGCTACTTCATAATTTCAGAATTCTTGGTGATTTTAGACGTAAAAACAAAGCAATAAAGCAATAAAAGTACCTTGTACAATTGAATTCGTGATGAGCTCACCAGAATGTGTCGTAAATGCATACAATTATGAAACCTCTGAAGGTATTAATTTTTTCGGAATTTTGCAACCGCAGAATATACACATACCCCTATGATCGGAATAATTGATTCCAAGTAGATTAATTGCATAAGCCTGCCTATTTCCTGAAGGCAAATAATTCTACGTACCAAAAAATCAGTTCCTCTCTCTTCCCCTCCCTCCCAAACCAAAGTCCGAAACAACTTTCCCACATTATGGGAGTGGAAAGTTTTTGGTTTCAAACTGAAAAACTTTTTGCTGTTGAGGAAAAATGTTTGCATAGTAATAGAATAGTTAGTATGTTTTTCCTGGAATTTATAATGTTGTTGTTGTAACATAAAGAAGAAAGCAAAAACACTAGAATAAATCATTAAGTTGTATTAAAGTTATTGTAATTTCATGCTACTTCGTTCTTCCCCTGTTATGGCAATTACTTGGTACATTCATAAAACGGGAGGGGCTATAGGTAGAAACGGGTTTAAAAGGATTAAGAAGGCTACTGAAAAAATGCCTATGCTTCCCAATCTCTTCTAGCGTGCTAACTGACGTCAATGAAGTTCGTAATAATAACAAACGTAACAAGTGGCCAGGTCAGGTTTGAAGAACAAGTTAAATCGAATGCCCTAGTCATTTTCGTTCTTGTATCAGACCAATATTACGTCTTTAAGATGCCATCTTTGTATTCCATTCACCTATTTACTCACTTAATCGAAAATTGTCGTAATCATCCTACTTATCTCCTTTAAACCTAGCAATATACCTAGAGTTCATTTAGCTCCGGTATCAAATCCTAAAATAGATTAAATGCTTTCGAAAGCAATTAAAACGGAGGATAAAATGCAAGTATAATCTTATCGGACGATCGTATCAATTTTGGAAAGCTTTTCATCCATGGAAACCAACTGACACAAGGATTTTGATGGCTCCAAAAATCTATGCAAAAAGAAACCTTTCACCTCTCATTTTTTGTGAATACTTTGGTTTCCATACATCCTGTATTCTGCGCTTACGTCATGTTGGAACATATCATTTCTTAAATCTGCTTTCTGTCCATAAGTCAACCTCCAGCTCTTGAGTTTAGCTTTTTATTGGTATTAAGACTCTCAATAGACTTCAATATTTATACTAGGTGACTCTTGTTTACTTATTCTTTGGACTATGCACAGATTCATCAAAAGTTAATCCAAAAATAAAGAAGATGGATTGGGATTCGGCCTTCCTTTCATTTTTAGCTTCTGTGCTTTCTCATATCGAATCATACCGTATTCGAACAAAAAACAATGCGTCAGATATTTCTCAATCATTTTCAAATCTTTCAAATTCAGTTCTCAAATCCTTGCGATGCATGAAGAGATCATAAATGGTGTCGCAGGTTACTTTAGGTATGAATGTTTTTCATGAGCCAACTTCATCAACTCTTCCTAGTACATCCCTAAATTCTGTAAAAAAAATGTATGCATCTTGCAACCTTCTCGTTTTCCCCCGTATTCAGGTACATGTACTTAATGCATATTTTCATTTTAGATATGGTATCTAAATTATATGTCAAAGTTGTAAAAATTAATTACGTTTGTTTACTTTACAAAGTGACTGAAAAAACAACACAAGTTAAGCACGTTCTCCGCGACCGCGAACATCCCAATCGCATCTTCTGTTGCTCCCATTTAAAAAAAATGCAAACGTGAAATAAACACCAAGTCAAATATCTATAGATGAGGAAGAATGTAGATCAGATCTTAAATGTTCTGTAAACTATTTTCCTAGTTCCATAACTTTTTTTTGGTGCGGTTTGGGTTTGGAAGAATTAAAAAGCTAACCAGGAACAAATAAAACATGGTGACTATAAATATAACACAGTTTAAGACCACACGCACAGATGAAAGATACAATGGAAAAGAAAGAAAAAAATGTGCGTAATTGGTCCATCCACACTCCACCAAAAATAAAATCTCTCGATAATATCTTGAATTGAAGGCAGAAAGCATACAGTTTGAACTTAAAGCCATGCCTTGGCAAGCATTCCACGAGTTTAACATTTTCTAGAATGATAATCTCAATTCAAATATTTTTTTAGATTAAATTACATCGACGTTTACAGGTGCAAAGTCTACGCTACGCTACAGAACATACTAGTAGTATCTAATTTAATTTTATTGTGCGTAAGAAATGCGTGCAATGCTTACAAAACAGTTGTACAGCGTTTGCTTGAAACAAAACCATGAGCGATGAGGATAATGATAGCATTTACCATGAAGCATGTCATTGTTATGCCAGTTCTACGGAAAGACTTAGGTACATAGTTGTTTTTGCATGGCACGCCACCAAAGCGTGATATTCTGTTTTTCCTTCTCTCGCCTTTGCTTTTCAACAAGTCCTTAACTTTACGCACAAACAAGGTTGTTGTCTCGACGGATAAAACATTAGTAAATGCTGGTTGTATAAGCCAACGAACGGTAAACACACGCAAATAATTCTACGCACTATCCATCTTCCAAATATCCTAAATGTTGAGTGTATATCATGCGTTCTGCTGATTATCTCAATGTAACCACGCGTTTACATTCGCGTAATGTTACTCAGAAAAATTGAAAAAATGTAGGTGAAGGAATTGTATTACTATCCTAGCTATTTTGTAGCTGGTCACGTAGGCCACTTTTTTGGAGAAAAGGAAACAGATAAGAACAAGATAAAAAGAAGAAGAAATTTAAGTGTAATTTGAATTTTCGCGGCTTCTTCCAACTATATTAAAATTTCAACAGCAAACAGAAGAGGAGGAACTACAAACAATCTTTGATCAAATATAAAGTAGTGGTAAACAAACAAATTTTCCACCTTTTTGCTTCCACTCATGTCCACCTCTTATCTTCAACGTCTTTGTCCCTTGTCATTTTTTCTCCCTTGTGCCATAATGAGTATATATATAAACCATTACGCACACGATGTATCCAACATCACCGTGTTTTGTAAGTGTGCAATTCATTATTACATTATATTATGAATATACATTCCTTCAGTTATATAGCATTTTTTATTATGCAAAATAGGACGTACACAACTTCCTTCAATTTTACGCACTATTTTTCTGCTTAAACGATATAGGACACAAGAGTTTCGTTTTTGTATCTTGAAATTGTAATGACTTTCATGAACCTGATGATATGAACACTGTAACAAAAGAAGCATTTGTTCTGAACAAGTCCAACACTTCATTTCATTGACAATGAGTGAGCAATTTTTTTTGCAAACTTTTGCTTCCTACTCATGATGATGTTGGTTTTTTCGCAAAAACTGTATTTGTACTGTTGCATTTAGAAATATGCAAAAGTGAACCGTCAGAACATCATAAATCATTTCTTGTTCAACATTGCATCTTATTATTCAATGAAAAGCCAACTACACAAAAGAGTCAAGTGCAAATCTGGCTTAAATGATATATAGGGTTATGCATTTTCATGCGTCATTCTGTGATTTCTCGAACGAGGCTCATGCAAATTGAGTCTCTTCTCGTTGTAACACTTTTTCATGAGGTGACTATAGGTACTTAACTAAGTAATTAACTGATGCAAGCACTAAACTCGAAGGAAAAATGAACAATTTGAGAATTATACGAAGCATGGAATTCTAAGCCGTCTCCGTGTACTGCACTAATGCATCTTGCATCCTATTACGGAGGGATTTATGATTTAGGATGAGCTCAACTGTTGAAACATTTGTTGTAGCGCTTAAAGGAGGCCGTGATTCTTTTTGTTTAGTGTTTTACCAACTAACATGATTTGTTTAGCATGCCAGAACACGAGTCGCTTGTATTATACTATACAAATTTTTTCGCGAATAAACTTGCACGGCAAGACACATTCAAATAAGGTTGAGAGGTAATCAAACTTTTGTCCTTCACTTTGTTTTTCGGCCCTCTTCACATGTCCTATAGAACGACATAGAAATAATATGGCAAAAATATTGAATTTTGTTTCCTCGAAGAAGAAAAAAAACTCCATGATACAGGGTCGTTCAGTCTCTTGAAATTACAGCTTCAGCAAATGAACAGACTCTTCCAGAAGGAGAGTCATATAAGAGTTAAATAATCAATATTCTCATCATTGCCAACATACCTTGACTTATCTTAACCAAATCGCAATTACTTTAAGCATTAACTAATATACAGTGCTTGAAATTAGTTGCGTCTTTTATTATATTTTCTGGAACTGTTTACGGAAAAATGCAAGCGAAACTCTTGTTTTTTAAAGAATGCAGAATTTTTTACTATTTCGCATTTATTATCTCATTTATTTTGTCTGACATGACTTTTGTTGGCTGAAGCAAACGGAAAGAGAATGTCGATTGCCTTGGAGTGTGGATGATTTCTTTGTTTGTAATTCAAGTGCGCCAAACAAGGAGATAAAGTGCATCTTTTATGATTGAACTAATGCTACGATTGCTGTGAGATTTATTGCGTTGATATTATAATCCATAGAATTAAATTAAATCGTTATAGAGCTTCGCTGATTTCTTTTCGAGTGGCCCAAATATTTTTTGCTAAAGTTATATTTTGTAAGTAAACTAAACTACTAATTTAAATTAATACTACAGAACATTATTACACTATCAATAAATTACCTTCTCGGTTTCTTAGCGGCATCTGACTTCCCCTTCTGTGGAGGTTTTGTCTCATCCTGATTGCTTTTCGCTTCCGTTGTGTTCTTCATCTTTGCTTTTTATGTGTAATATCCGGACTCATTCGAGAAAATAATTGCTTGTTTTTTTGGCCACGTCTCACTTTCCTTTACACTTATTCTCCAGTTTTAAATGATAAAAGTATCCCGTTGACACTGTACTTTCAACTGTAGTATCTCTGATTTGAGCTCACAATCAATGCCAAACTCCTGTTATCCTCGATGAACTTCTGGAACAAAGAAAAAGAATTAAGCTGTGTTTTTTTAATACGAGATATTCATTTTTAAAAAAACATCCTCCCAGACCTAAATTTCTGGCTGGTTTATAGATTAGGTACCTACTAACAAATAAACCCATTCATTTTATATGGATTCGTGCGGCAATTAGCGTTTCCCATTACCATGAAATATACATAAACTCTCCACATTCATCAGACATTAAGTTGACTCCTGCTGCTGTAAATGCACCATCAACTTGTTTTTATTATTATCTTTGCAAAATGCAGCAAATAAATTATGACAGCATATATGAGACTGTTGATTTGATCATCCAATGGACCAAAACGACAAACTTTTTTCTTATTTACTCAAGATATTTTCCTCCAAACATAAAGTATAAGTACAGCACATAAAAAATTGGTTTAAGGAATTAGACTACATATGCTTCATATGATTTTGGGGTGGCTACCGTTTCAATTTCATATAAACGATCCGCCCCTTGAATTGCCCTCAAGCATTCGAATGAATGAACTGATTCAACTTGTTCTCCAATATTCCATAACACAATTTTTCTCTGTATGGCCATGCAAAACGCTCATGAAATGTTGTTTATTGTAAAAACTCAAGTGATATATCTGTTTGATTTCAACCGTGATTCAACTACAGTACAATGTCACTTTTTTTAAGCTGAGTGTTTATGGAAAAATATTCCACGCGTCATGATGCCTTCGATTCGATTCAATCAAAAATATAAGATGGCCAATCGGTGGCCATACTATGAGCAGTACATGACAAGTGACATGACATGCAAAAATGCATATCAATCTTAATTATCGCGTTATCACATTTTCCATACAAGAAGAAGTCCTATTCATTTCGAATCACATTATAATTATAATTCAGCTGCTCATTACGCTAAAAATAAGAAATGAGAGTGGTTTCATGATAAGTGTAAAGTGACAAGATGATAACGTCCCGTTTTTATCTTGTTTTCCTAAATTTTTTGATTAAAATCTTCCTTAAGTAAAAAATCTGGCTATGTAAAATTCAAGCATTGATTCCGTATCTTAAAAATCTAGTTTAAATCGAAACGAGGAAACGCGGTTGGAATTGAGAATCTGGGTCCGTTATGTTTACTGCTTAATTTCTGCGAACAACATATTAAATCGTAAGCTGTATTGAGCAAATATTGTATCTTCCACAAGTGGATTTAGTATAAAAGGACAGTAAAGTGGTTTGCGAACAATTGGACCGGGAATTAAGAGATATAAAAAATGGCAAATGGCTCAAGTGGAATGCATGGAATGGCTTGCTCCACTTTTTTCGAGTGTGACACAAACGATGAAAAACACAATCCCATATGAGAATGGCCATTTCAGCCACGCGAACTCGGTGAACCCCTATCAATCAACAAAAAGGTCACGATGAAAAAATGTTGTACGTAGGGACAGTATAATGGCTATATTTCTGGTACTGGTTCTTCTGGTCACATGACTTGTCTAATAAATTTCAGCCACCATTTTGAATGCATTTACATTTACAGAGGTACATGATTTCGCCATTTTTATACATTCTTGAAACTACCAACTACCCAGAGATCATGGACCATTTGATTGCATAAAATGCATTTACCTAACTCATGCCATGCCACCTCATCCTCATCTCTTCCATCTGTAATCACAGAGTGTCTAGATTTAACTGATGACGAATATTCCGATCAAAGTGCAGTGCATTCCGTTTAAAGAACTTTCTCGAGTTTATCAGGCGAATAAAAATGACGCTAATTTGAGTTGAACTAACATTACACACTGAATGGAGTTAATTATTGCTATCTTATGACACATGATACCGTATTCAGAGACGTAAAATATTTTTCTGAGGAAAAAAGAAAAGTGTACAAGATCACGTTCACACTTACGGCTTCAGATAGTGAAGAATCATTACATATATAAAATTCTGATTAAAGCAAATCCTGTTTTCTTTCTTTTGTGTCATAACCTTTCTTCTGCTTGGTTTAAGCTTAAGGAAGATGTAAAAGTCTGGCTGGAACTAGTTTAAGAATAAACGGAATAATATAGTATGCTCGGTAAAATGATACTGCTATTTAATATTTAGCTTGCACTTCGCATATTTGAAGGTATACAATATGTTTGAAAAAACCAATTAAGCTTGGTCAAGAGACACCACCTCCATATTACATACCTGAGCACGGTACCCAAATGAAAACTTTAAAAATAGCTTAGGTAGTAATTCATTTCTTTTGTGACGGGTGAAGCTTGTTAAGAAATGGAAAGAATTAATTCCTTACGATCACTTTGTGCCGTGGTGGGCATGTACTTACTTGTAAGTTTCGATCAACAGGTTTTTTCCCTTTCAATCTTGAGATGACAAACAGGTAACTTTTGTGTACAGCGTATTGCTCTCTAACGCTGTACGTATAAAGCTTCAACAGAAGGTTATCCCGAACTAGGAAAACGTAGAAGAATCAAGGAAGAAAACTCGCTTCAATCCCTACTTTTCCCACCGCGTAGCAATACAAACAACCGAGAGGAATAATAATAACAAAAACTATCAAAATGGAAATTTTTTTTCAGATTAAAGTATTATATTGATAGGTACGGTATCCTATTGATCGGATTGAGGGTCAGTTTTCGGCCAGCGAGGCCCCACCGTACGATCACCCCAACTGAAGTAGCACTGAACTGGAATGTTTGAAAAAACCAACTTTATATCAATTCACTGAAGCTATAAGGAAAAAATAGTTGTAATAGGCCTTCTATGACATTCAAACGAAGCCAAAAACCGAAAGAAAAGAAACTTGGAGATTTATCGAGCTGAGTATAAAAATCACGTCAAATAGAATTAAAGCTAAACACTAACAACTCATTAGGTAATTTTTATGGGCTGCATCTGGTTTCGTAAGTCGGACCTTACACAAAAATTATACATTTATGTATAAATCCGACTTAGGGCTATGATACATATCCATTTGACACCGCTCCGCTGGTATAGAACAACTTGACACGAATTGACTTTATCACGTAAGGTGACGGAGAAAACTTACTACAGCTATTCCAATATATTACACACTGAGAAACACAAGCGATCTGTGGGAGCCAAGTCACTCACTTCACAAAACATGCAAGCATCGGCCTGACAAAAATCGCCAACAAGAAGTTCAGAGAGAAAAATTGATATTCATTTTTTACTGTAGATCCACTTAGGTCACTAAAATCCAAATATTCTACATGCAAAAATGTAGTATATAGCTAACCAGATATATAATTGCGAATTGAATTGCAAAGTTGAGAAATTCTTTTGCCCTCTGCTTACTCAAGATGTGTATAGTTTTTGCTAGGATATTTATTCGCAAAAAAAATTATGTATTAAAATGTATATATTCTTATCACTCGCGATTTTGCCTATGGCACAGAGGCAAATCTCTGCAGAAAGAAGTCAAAAGAGAAGAAATTTTTAGAAGGACCTACTTAAAAAACTTGATGGATTCGCTAAGCAAGAGCAATACACTCCTTTCTATTGTATAGCTTTAAGATTGGGCATGCATGGCACGACATGGTTTGGATTGGAATCGACCAACACAAAAAGAAAACCATCTGCCATATAGAAAAGATATTCCAAGAAGTTATAGCAATTTTTTACTGATAAATATGCTACACACTTGAATTAATATGCCTATAAGTTTAGGTGGATTTAAAAAGACTCGGCCCATTGTACTTGAGCAGGTATAACTCGTCGTGAGATCATTTCATATGCTATGCAAAATACTATGCAAATTTAGATGTGCCACCTCAGATAACCGCAAGACAACAAAAAAAAAAGTCTTGAACATATCGAAATTTTTATTTGCAGCGAGGAACATCAAGTCAAAGTGCAGATAACTTTTGCACAGAATTTAGATTCGGGCGAGATGATGGGAAAAGGGGTAAAAGCTTAATCATAGGCTATTATTACTAAACGCTTTTGCCGAAATTAAATGATGGTTTAGCTTTCTTGGTAAAAATGTAACGTGATGATTAAGTGAATAGGGCATATTTTATGGAAATCGTTTTAATGGTGTGATCTGGTGGCAATGGTCAACTAAGTGGTTCGCTGTACCTACATTTTTGCTTCAAGATGTAGAGTGTTTAAGCAACAAGTCTCGCCAAGGACTTTCAGGAGAACCAGTACACTTTGCGAATGGATTTTATATGCAGATTATCATTGCGAAAAAGGAGGAGTGCAGTATAAAATGCAGTATTTTGGGTACAAATATTTTCGCTAATGGGACACTCAGTAGGGAACAGTTTAAATATGCTGATCATGACATGATGTGACGTTAGTAACAGAGAAAAACTTGAGAATATTCTGGATAACAAGTCGCTACCTTACAAGCCAGTATCGGGTGACAATTATGTAAATTAAATGCAATTTAGTAATTTACGGGGTAATAACAATAAATTTTTTTAAAACAGGGAAAACTGCAGTGAACAACTTACACCTTGTAAAAATTGCACGCGAAGTGCATGCGCCTTAGATATGCCATAGTAGGAAAAATCCGGATTTTGAAGTTTTTCCATGTCATTTTTTCTTGGACAAACAAACTTACTGCATAGTTTTTTACATGTTATGAAATCATGCTTTTTCATAGTTTTTTTGTCCTAGTAGTGATTTTTTTGAATTTATAATTGCAAAAATATCTAGCACCAAAATGGATGTGATTCATAGAGTAAAAGGTTGCCTAAGTATGAGGATATTTTTGCGCAGTAGTTTAAAGAAAGATGATGATGACAAGTGTCAGACTTGAAGATGAAGCGTATGAGGAAAAACTGGTCAAGAAGTTTGGTAAGGAGAAGGAGTCTAAACGAAAATATTTTTGGCCTGTTTTACATACAGGTGGGACTGCCTTTGTATCCTTGAATGATTTGAGGGAGACAGCATAGGAATATTTCCAGCTTAATCTATCAGGATAAACGAATTTCGTTTAAAAATTACAGGAGATTAAGAAACGGCTCAGGGTCATTTTATAAAAAAAAACCAGACATAAGCCATTAAAATATACAATTTAAGCAAACTCGATATCTATACATCAATTAATTTTGATAACAAACAACTCATTACAATAATTTCAATTCTTTACCTGTTTACAATTTTTTTCAGACTTCTAGGCAGTAACCAAGTCTCTAAATAACGATAATATATAATATCTTATAAAGGTCACCCTCAAAAGGTCTAGCGATTTTCCAATAAAGTATACTAATTGACTCCTGTAACCCGCGCGATTTGGCTGGTAGTGCGTACGTGCCTCCCCAGACGCACACCGGTCAATTTGTTAGCTAAATATAATTATTTTATGGTTATGGAGCTATTCCTAGTTTTTATAGCGCTTTGTTTAAGCTGATAAACACAATGAAATGCTTAGCGTACCCTATAACATCTACTTGGGTGATCTTGAATGCTATTTTTCTCCTCTCCGGGAAGACGAGAAAAATCGGGAAATGCGGAGAATGAAATGGAACCAAAAATAATGATTTGTGTCATTAACATATTGCTTATCTTTTAAAACTCCCGAAAAGTCAGGAACGGAGGAACGAAACAATTCTTACTGCGCACATTACTCAGATAAATTACAAATGTTTCATTTAAGTCACATTAACATTAAGCCCATCCAAAAATATCTCTGGGAGGTAGTTTAAGAAAACATGGAGTATATCCCACCTGGCCAAGTTATGTAATTTGTACCTAATTATGTTACTTCCTAATTTTGGTGCTTTAACAACCTCAAAGTAATTATGCTTTTCGTACAAAATCAAACCTTCTTTACAAAATGGTACGAATTAAAATATCAAAAATATTTAGAAACCTAGAATTTAAAATGGAAATATGTTTATACTCACCTATTAAAAACTATCAAAAGGTAAATTCACTTTGTTCGCGTAATTCTTCAGCACTTTTATCTAATCTATGATGGCCATCAGCAATAATATAATGAATAATTCACTTTAAGCTTGTCCCGTTATAGAAAACCTCTTGAATTTTGTGAGCATCGTGTCCCGTAATTTTTTTTTGCGAACAATAAAAATCCCCACTTTTATCCTTTTGGTCAAAAGTTTATTAAAACAGTCATTCACATAGAAAGTCAATTATTGTAATGAATTGCGTCAAACAAGGAAATTGTACTTGCTTAAAATACTAATACACTTAATTCAATTGAAAACTTTCTCCAATAAAAAAAATTATTAAAAAAGCCACGTCCTTTTTTATCAATAACTAACACACTAGCAGTTCATCTCAGCACTATTTGCACCCTTTTACTATAAATATTTGCAAGTGGAAATAGAATATGTATGTAGCGCAAAAAAGTAACTAAACAAATATATTGTTTATTCGTCCCAGTGCGATTGTAGGCTTGTCCATTTTTTGAAGGGATCCCTTCGCCAATACATTCACTTTTATGATAACTCTCGTCTCAACTCACATGATACTTTGGACACACAGAGAGGATAAGCTAAATTTTTTTTGTCTCTTGCAATATGCACTGCAATAATGTACACATG
>JAANSQ010002596.1:0-11621 GCA_036850885.1 Lepidocyrtinus dapeste | reverse complement strand
AGTAAAATTGCAGCGAAAAAGACTTTCTGAATGCTCCTTTCAGGAAATGATATGATAAGAAAAGAACAAATCTGAGTAGATCGTGAGTCCAAGACCAGCAAAAAAATTATATGATCCCCATTCATTCCAATTCTAAGAAAAGCCTAGTCTGTCTCTGTGAGTGGACAATATCTTAATCCATTTCCCTTTTGCGTTGTCTTGTCTCATTTTTCTTTTTGGAGTCTTACAAAATAAAGCTCTCTTCAACACTATACCGTCACCACCAGCAAACCACAGCGTAATCACTTTTATGCTTTCCATTTTATATAAACTTGTAAGATTTTTTATTTCGAATTCCCTCTTCTTTGAGATTACGATTGTACAAAGTTCAGCTTACATGTTTTCCTTTTCTTTCAAGTGGCTTTGGTTAGTTTTGCTTCTTTTTAGTTGCTGACAGATCAAGACACATAGTTTTTACCGAGTGTCGAACGATAAGGAAGCATCTCAATCAACGTTCATGCCTTATCAACTGGTCACAGACCGAAAAACTCTTTTCCTTCTCGGAACGGAACTACACTCTCACTGGCTATTTTCAAGGAAGGAAAACGATAGGTTTCCTTTTTCGTTTTTTACTTAAAACAAAATCTGACTCGGAGAGATTTGTTTCTTTGGAGATCCTACGGAAAAGTTCTCTTAAAATAATCATGATCTCTTTTTTACTTTCGAGTGTAGCTTTGTCTTTATTCCGAAAAAAAATTCAAATACACTTCATCATTCATCTTGTGTATTTTTTATCGGATAAGATTGCATAAGGGTTGTCTTTACGCCTTTGTCTGTGTCGCTTTTGTTTTGTGAAGTGTGTCTTGTCCTGTCATGCATAGCAAACGTAGGACACACAGAGAATCCATGTAAAAAATACCTACTCGAGCTCGACCCGACTCAAAATATTAGTTTCTCTTTTGAAACTTTTACTTAAATATGCAGGAAATGTTTTCCTTTGATTTTGTTCCTGTCGCCGCGTCGCACTCGGCTAATCCGCTATACGTTCCTGTTTTCCGATTTTCTCTTATGAATTTAAAAATGGTAGGCAACAGGGCGACCTCTCACCATCAGATTGTACTACAGTGGCATTGGCATCAATTCATTTCGATTCGTTAAATTTTTCTTTTTCAACTAAACTTCAGATAAGATTCGTTCGTGCAGAAATGAAGAAAACTTTGTTCACTCTGGTACACATCTAAAATGAAAAGAAGAACATGTACCTTGGATTGAATTGGTAGAAAAGCCAAGAGAAATAAATTTTAGATGCTCTGATCGCATCGATGATCCCATGATATAAATCTAATGAATGAATTCAATGATTCTACTATATCGTTCAAATTAACCGTAGAGTCAAAGTAAAGCCAAAGCCACATTAGGTGAGAAGAGATAAAGCCAGCCGACTGAATTCTTATTTACTTTTTTGGTTTCTCCAAAATTCAATTACGATTCACAAACAACCACAACAACTTCCTCTCTATTTTTTGTCAAAATATTATTTCCCGTTGAAAATGCACGTATTAGCGAAAACAAATCCTATAAAACCTATGGACTGTAGGACACATTTTTCGTTTTTTGAAAAATCGACACAAAAGGTGAAAGGTGTACTCTCCGTAATTTTTACAAACAGCTCCCAATAACTCCACTCCAAAAGAGTTCACCCTGTTGACATTTAGAATTTTCTTATTTTTCTTGTAACTCGAACACAAATTGTTTTCCTTTTTGCACATTTGCCACTTTTGCGAAGAAAATATGATGTAAAATAGTAAACTGCTATTATTCGAATCTGTAGGTGTTCCTCCTTTTTTGTTTTTTTGCTTGGCAAATTCACTAAACTTTAAGCTTAAAAGTAAATTCCATTTTGACAAAGTAGGAAAATTCCAAGTGACTAAGAGCTCTCTCCGCACATTTTACAATTTTTCTTTGCAACCTCTCAATCCGTCCATCCGTCGAAAAAATGAGATGAGGAATGAATTTAGCGGAATAATGAGTGGAAAAACTTGAAAATTTTTTTCACTTGACTGAAGTTGCTTTTTGGAAGCCATTACACTCCAAAGTAATTATTATTAGAGCAGCATGTGTTCAGCTACGAGGAAGGAATATACTAGCTTACCTTTCCTAAAAAAATCTCTTTTTTTCCTTTCGAACGTTGGAAGACTCGAAGGCATACGCGTTTTATTTTTGTTTTTATGGCATTTCCCGCACCAGATGGAGTAGAACCGAATGCAATATATTTATCTATCCGAATATCACGAATGTTGAAAATTTTTGTTCGTGTTCTGGCATGCGATTCTAGTAAAACTAATCCTAGTACCGCATCACCACACCGCAGCTACCTTTAATTTTTTTGTTTTACTTTTTGTCTCTATTTTTAGGATATCTTGATGATTCCCACATCTCCTCATCATCATTATCCTCCTCAAGATAAAGCAAGATGCGCCAGTTTGTTGTTTTCTTTGAGATGAGTAGATGAGACTACTCATCTCATTCTCATATCAGTTGGAAGACGGAGTCATAATCTTCCACTCCATTCTCTAACACAACAGCAACAGCTAGACTAACATAGATTTTACTACGGACTTGAGCAGTGAAACTTATTTTTTAAAGTTTTTCCAAAAGAGAATTTTTCCAGCGATACAGGATACAATACAACCCTTTTGCTTTTCATCCCATTCGACGATTTAACCTATTCCGTTTGCAACGCACGACCCCAAAAGGAAAAACAAAATGACAAAGATGAGACCCAAACAGACGTTATGGTAAGACTCGCACTTTTTCCCTGTTCTCCATGATCATGATAAAGTGAGCCTGTTGAGTTTTTAAGTTAGAGTTGGAGCAGTTTCCTACATCATCATCACACTAGAATACATAATGATCTCAGATGAGAGAATGAGAACAGAGTCATGGCAGACTTGGCCTATGTACCAGCAAAATTTTGTTTTCGTGCGGAAGTAACCAAGTGCGCACATAACAAACCAGAAAACGAACCCCATTGTACACAAAGAATCGTTAGCGTTTCTTTACGAAGGTCTTGTCACGGATAAATAAAAAGGTCGCCTCAACTGAAAAATGCATGGCTCATTTTTTTCATGACGAACGAGGAACCTGAGTCTAGTGGAGGGCATAACATACAATCTAAAGTCCTCTTCTACGATCCTTTCGAAAAGAAGTCATCTCTTTTAGTATTTTCGCTAGAATAATAACATAGTTAGTTCACGTTTCCAAACACTCGTGAAAAAAACAACCGTAGAGTTTCATACTTTTCATGAGTTTGTGTCTTTGTGTACTTTTCTTCTTTTCTTTAGCACAAACCAACCATCCCACTTTTTATTTAAGCCTTTCAGATTCACTCATTCAGTCCGTGTGATGCATACGCCCATTGCGTACTATTTTTTGAAAACTTGGTTTCTCCCAACTTTTCAAATAAGCGGACTAGGACAGGTTGGTAATATTGCACTTTCCGTGAGATTTACTCGAGTAAATTTCTAAGTAGCAGAGTTTTTACTTGTTTACCTTCCTTTTACTATTTACTTTTCTAGAGAACTTTTTACTCTTGTTGATCTTCATTAAATGAACCGACCGATCATGATAGTAGTGATAGAAAAACATGCACTTTAAAATTTTTTAAATGATGCGCTGGCTCCATAACTACGGCTCTTTTGCTTCTCCTTGGAGGAGCATCTCCATCATTCACTATCTCGCCAAACTAGAGCCGTTTCTTTCTCTTTGTAGATATGACATGAATGGGAGAAGAGACCACGCAAAAAAATAATATTATGCAGTGGCGAATGGTGAACATGATGTACACAATATTTCACTTCTCTCTTCTCTTTCAGAAAATGTGTACACCGACAGTACCGACTGCCAATTCAATGTTGGATGCAATTTGCCATCAGATGGAAATTGGAAATGGGCCTCTTGAGCACTCTCAAAATGTGATTTTGCTCGCCACTTTGGAAAAAGTTACAAGTGCTCCGTAATATAACATAACTGTAAACTTTAGTGGCGGAACATTCACAGGGAAAATATCTAAGAGACAAGACAACTCCAACTCATCATCATTCTTTATCGCGATTGCGAGGAGACGTGTTTCTTCGTGTAGTGCTCCCGCGCGTGAGGTTGTAGTGGTGTGGTATAGTGGAGTATCACCTCCTTTTACATAATAAAGTTTTGTAAAAAAAAATTCTTTCTACTTATTATATTCCGTAGTCCCTGGGTAAACATTCGAATCCGTGAGAAATAATCTAAGAATATTAAAGTGTGCAATGTGATAACCTGGACGACCATCGACCATCGGCCATTGGAGAAAGGATTGGACCATGTAATACGTACTGAAAAGAGTTTATGTCGACCAGTGCTCCATTCCAGTTTTTCATCTGGAGAAAATCGGATCAAGAGAAATAAATAGCCAGGTATCTATGGTGCTCCGGGGACTTTACTGAGCTGGACAGTGTCTCCAAAATGGAATAAGAATCGATTGTTTCATGTTGATAAAAAGCTTACAAGTACATGGACGATGACAAAGAAAAGCTTTAGTGCTTTCTTCCGGTGAAAGTGGATTTTAAAAGTAATATAGCGTATTTTTACGCAACTGCGTTACAATTGCGATTCAACTGGATCCCAGGAATAAAATCCTGCATTTCGTCGGAGCCGTCATGAGTAAGCCCATTTGTTTTTCTAGTTTTTGGGAGTTCTCTGTTCATCGATTTTTTATTCGGTTATTTATTGAAGAGGCAATTCACTTCAAATCCAATGATATTTTAATATTGTGATGGGAATTTGATATGACATAAATTAGTGTTGGAGGAGTATTAGGCAACTATACTACATATTTACTATTTACATTTTCTATTTGCTCCCGATCATTTCCATCAGCACTTAAACTGAATTACGAGCCTCAGATCCCGTGCAGAATTTATGGCATCGTTTTCTTACCAGCAATTTTTATACTTGTACATTGAAAGTTTAGTTTGGAGATTTGGGATTCTAGCGGAAACAAGAAAATCTGCCCACACATTCACAAAAAAAATTGTGCTCATGCTTACATCCTCCTTCAAAACACCACTTGAAAACATACCGAGTCAACAAAATGATAACAAGTCTTAAAGTGTTCGGTGCTAAGTATAAAATGAAAGATTAAAAGTTGATCTTTACATCAATCATAAATGAAATATTAAATTAAAACTCTGGGGTAAAGTGAGTCGTTATCTTATGTGCCTTTTAGATTCTACGAAAACCGCGTGAAGCTTGCAATTTTGGCTTGATGTTTAGTCTTTTGGCGAAGGAACAACCATATCATTTTCACCAGTACCTAGAGACTTCACGAATTAATGAAAATAAGCCATTCATTTATTTGACTCGTGTCCGTTCTCACTTAACTTATTTTTCCATATAGCTCATACATAACGTGTGCTAAGTATGCACATTTTAAACTGGCTTGACTCAAGTGGCAAATTCTAAAAAGAAGAAAACTCCTCTACTTTTTTTTACATTTTACAGTTTTGTTTTGACAATAAAAATTTGGGCAAGAGGGGAGGACAAGTGTGAAACGAAATGTATCAAGAATTAAGTCAAGACTAACAACAGACTTTTTTTCCTCCCATTCGAGTTTATACTTACGCTTCACGCCACTATATTTTATGCGTGTGTTGAGTTCGTTTCGATTTGAGAATTCTTTGAGTTTACACCAAACTAAACTTTAGGAATGTAAGGCGAAATGCATGTGTGGCAACTAGACAATATATTAATGTGATATTGGCAATTACATAAATATTCTTGTTTTTTATACACTGCTTTACACTCCCATCAATCCCGTCTCATATTACCCACATGCATTCTACTAAAGTCTAAAGTTACTGGAGTTATAGGAGAAGCTTATATTTTTATGGTTGCATTTTATGCATAAAAAGTCTTCTTCTGATGTAATTTTTATTCCAATCTTTTCCCTAAATTAATCCATCTTGGTTCGATTTATGAGGTTTGTAAAAGCCTGATTTAACTACTTGTTTCAACATATTTTTCTCAATAAGTTTTTTTTTATTCATGGCTTCATGATAATGCCTCCAATCACTATGCAGTGATTGTGGCTCTGTGGCATTCCCATAAAATGTAGGAAAGGGTAGAGTGAAGTGGCTCTTCTACAGCATTAGTATTTCTCTACTCCTCCATTTTATTTTAATTAGGCCCGTGCATGTCTCGTAAATCAAGGATGGCGTATTTAATGACGGTTTAGCAGTCGTATTTCTTTCTCTTGATCGTTCCGTATGGTTTGGTTGAGGCTTTGGTGTTGGAAAATTATTTTACACCAGAAAAAAAACTTAAAAAACGGGGAATGAAGGAAGGCACGAGAAATCCTAGTTTGCCCCATGAATGGAATATTTCATTTATAAAATTTGAGAAAACTTGAATCGAATGAGAGAATTTTGTGACAAACTACAAATTGGTTGAGGCGGATAAATATACGAATCGAGTGACATATTACGACGGTGTGTTCCCTACAGCATACAGTGTGATGCCAGGCCACGAGTTATGGCTATTGCGTAATAGTCTACTATCCTGATTGTAAAAATATGGCAAAATCTCGTACAGCTTGGGCTCCGGCTTGAATGATTTGTTGCGAGTGTGTGAAAATATGAATTCAAACCGTTTGAGCTGATTGTGAGAGAAATGATGAAACCTTCTAACCTTCAGATGTGAACAGGATGGCGAACCATCTGTTTCTATTAATTTTGGGCAGTTTCCAGCACCAACTGCCACATTAAATTGATACCTTGCTCCAACAACAAAAAAAATTTTAGCTGAGTAGACTCATAAGCAGGAGTCAGAGTCAGTAGTCGGAAGCAGTATCCAATGGAGAGGAAACATTGTAAATGAAGAGGAAACAAGATAGAAAAAAGTTTTTATTCAAGAGTCAAGAGTCAGGAAGGACACGACATGACATAAAAAATGAAATGAAAGGCTCTTTGTACTAATAATTCCGTCTCTGATAATATTTTTATTTGAAATAACTCCGACTCAGATTCTCAGAAAGGAATATGATATTTGGAACGTCTAATCCTATTATTAAATCATATCTAGTTATTCGAGATGTCATCATATCCCATTACAGAACTGATTATGGCTTACAAAAAAAATTTAGTTATGGAAGCTTGCATAAATATTCTGTACTGGCTGGTAATAAAATCGGTGCTTTGCTAGTTCCAATCTCGAATCCCATTTAAAATTGTTCATAAAGATTTGCTTGACAAGGCACGTATTTCTCATTTCGTAGTAATAACTAACAATGAGACTATTTCGTTTTTGCCCCTTGGGGGTTGGATATAAAAGTGGAATTGATGAAGGAAAGAAATCTTCGTTCCAATCTATTTCACAACCCACGCCACACGGGATCATTTTTATGAGTTGAAGATGATAACAAAAATAAAATCCATATAAAAGTGATTCTGATTGTGATTTCGATGCTACGTGCCTAGTAATAACATTTATTTTATTTTATTTCGGGCCATTTCCTTCGGATTATCTGTATTATCATCATCATCATCATTTTATCATATTGCTATTGCTCGATAAATTACGTAACAATATAATAAACCCGAGTTATGTGTTAAACGCCCTTTTCCTATTGGTATCGTTATTTTTAGATCATCCGCACCATCACCATCATCCGCATCATCCCCATCACCATCATCCACACGGGGTTGCCATTGGCCCTTTGCCGAACCCATGTATTGGAATGGTGGCGGCACCCACTGCAGGTAAAAATACCTCAGCATTTTTAGTAAATATACTCCATTCTCCATCATCCCTCGGAATAATTTTTTTTTATGCAAGAACTTCATGATTCATGAATCATGATATGAAATCCTAGTTTTAAAATTATTTCGGAATGTGAGTCAATGCTAAAGTATAGCATGATGCAAATATATGGAGGAGTTTACAGTCAGCCTCCATAATGTAAGCTGACATAAAGCAAATGTAGGGAATTTTATTCTTGGAAAAATATTCAACATTAAAGTAGAAGATGTAGGTGGAGGGATAGTGAAAGGAGTGAACCGCATGAAAATATTGTGGCAAGGCTTTTTTGTTTTAAGTGGTGAATAAAGCAATGATAAATTATGTCTTCTTGATTTATGCGGATGTCATGTGAAAGTGTCAAGCAGTTCAGATCCTGCTTGCTTAGAACAAGAAGAAAGATTGCACTCATTAGCTATAAATTCGCTGGTTGTCACCCTGCTCATTTAATTTTAAAAATGTGTAGAGATCGAATCGGAAGGAAGAGTTTTAAAAGCATGGTTGTTTCTGTATATCCTCAGCGGGTCCAGTGTTGGCTGGTATTGGGGTTCCAATAATGACGGCAGCTGCTCCGGCATTAGTTCCGCCACCTCCAATCCCACAAACTCCCGCAACTATGGGACAAGGCTCCGCAAAGAAACTGGTAATGTCGCCGGATTCGTCGGATGACAAAGACAAATGCGGAGGACATCCGTTCATCCAAGCGCGAACGTCGCCATCGGGCGCGGTGGTAGTGAGCTGTTCGCCAGCTGTGTCCGGAGCAGGTAACCAATTAACTTGGTCTTCGCCAACTCCAACTGGTCCTATTATGCCGGCGGGAATTGCTTACCCTGTAATGCCACTACCACCCGGAGCGTTGACTGGAGATGGTAATGCCGCAGCCACGGGAATGATTTATGGTGTTCCAATAGCCCAACCAGAACATCAAGTTTCTGGGGCGGCTGTGAATGCTGGAGTAGTGCAAGCTCCGCCACCTCCAATGTCTGTAGCTTCAGTCATTCCTACACCGAATAATCCAGTGGTGGTGACCACAACACTAGCTCCTCAGGGACTGGCTCAAAAGCCGCCGCCGCCACAACAAGGGCCGGCAGCATCCTCGCCTCAACACTCCATTAAAGAAATAATCCATTGCAAGTCGTGTACACTTTTCCCTCCTAATCCCAACGCACCACCACCAACTACGAGAGAAAAGCCTCCGGGATGCCGAACAGCTTTTGTTGGAGGTCTCCCTGATAACATTAGGGAAGACCTTGTCCGAGAAATCTTTGACCGCTGTGGGGAGATCACTACAATCCGTATGAGCAAAAAGAACTTTTGCCATATTCGATTTGAACTGGAGGAGTTTGTCGATTCCGCTTTGTACCTGTCCGGCTACAGAATTAGGATTGGGAGTAACAGCGACTTAGCTAATATTGGTTAGAGGACTTGGATCTAATCTATTTTCCATGAAGTTCACTTTACTATTAATATTGTAATTTTTGTCGTTAAACTTTATTATAGGACGGCTTCACGTGGACTATGCCCAAGCCCGTGATGATCTCTACGAATGGGAATGTCGCCAGAGACAACTCCTCCGGGAGCAACGGCACAGGGAACGTTTGGAGCAAGAGAGGCTACATCCTCCAAGTCCACCGCCTACTGTACACTACTCGGATCATGAGGCGGCTAATGTCGCGGAACGGATTAAAGGTACACGCACTAATCCCATTTAAACATGCCTACACATGAGTAATGAGCACTCTAACCCCAACGTCACAAACAAAACGCGTGTCTAATGGTATTTCCTAACGAACCATAAATTATATTACTTTTTAATGAACACAAGCTCCCGTCAATCCTCTCCACTTTAAATTTTTCAAGACTCCTGACACATTTTCACACTTTCCATCATCCTTTACTTTTCCATTTTTCTCTCAACGACAGCTCACCAAAAAAATGCATTTATTTTTTGGCAGGGATAAGGATACACGTAAAGTATTTTTTAAAGCGCCATATTATTATTAATATTTAAGTCCATCTCTATTTGTATTTTTGTCAGGAGATGACACATTCATGAAAGCCATCCAGATCTTATATACTTGGTTGGAGAAGGGTGAGTGTCTCAAGCGCAATTCCACAAACTTCTATTCCATGATCCAGTCTACAAACTCGCAAATTCGGAGGTTGCTCAATGAAAAATCCACCTACGAGGATGATTTCCAACGAGCCAAGGATCTCTTGAGACAACGCATGACGGGTTTATTAATGCAATGTAAGAACTCATTTCTCAACAAAATCCTCAGAAAAAGTTGCTGATTTGATCTTAGAACTTGTAGAACTTAATATGTACCTAACATTTTCCTCCCTCTTTCTCCTACTTGCATTGGATTTTTCAATCTTCAATCTACTATTCATATTTGAAAATGGGGCAAATCGAGACCCAATTTAGTTCAATTTCCAATCATTTCAGTTTTTCTTTTCATCTCAAAATTCTAAAAATATCTTTTTTACTACTTCCCTTCACTCCAAAGGTTTTCTCCTCTTATTGAATATTTTTTCCCCAGCTGGAGAACCTGGAGAGAATTTTTCTTTCCTTCAATCAACTTCTTTTCCGGCTTTGATTCTATACCTCTTGTTTTATTCTTTATAGTCACCCAAATCGACAAAGTATTCTCAGCAGCTTGTCAGCGTAAAGTCTGGGATCACTTCAGTAAAGCCCAACGGAAAAATATTGAAGTGTGGAGGAAACAGGCTGCAGTAAGTATACGCTTTATATGAATCTATATATAGTATCCCGTATAGTTTCATTTTATTCTTTCCACTTCACTTTATTGAGCCTATAAGCTTAAACTAGCGATACCAATAAAGCCTTAGTTAAATGGAAGGAATTTTGTTTAGATGGAATACTACAGGCTTCCAATCCTATTCAACTCAAGCGTAGATGATAAATGCACTGAAGTCATGTATGATTTAAGTATTGTAGATTGTAGAATGTAGATTGGAGGACGGATATAAATCAGTCATGATTGTTTTATGCTCCCTTTATCGCTGTCGTATTTTATTTTATTTTTTTTTAGGGAGAAAGTTCACTTTCTCTCTTGAATGGGAATCCATGTGTGGCTTGTTCCTTTCTTATTTCTTCATTTTCTCTAGCATTTCTTTGCGTTTTGTTTTGAATGACTCTATTTCGAAAGAGTTTGATGGAGCACTGAGCTGAAAGTATTATGGTTGATGTAACAAAAATGGAAGAAGGGTTGCCCGCTTTTCCAACCTCTTTTGTTCTCCCTTTATTCGAATTGAATGCAAATAACTTTCTCCCGTTTTAAATGGCTCCTTCCCATTTCCGTTCTTCTTTGCTTGGGTTGAAGTGAAGAGAGAGGGTTGTATAGCTAGAAAAGAAATGCAGGGTTTTTATTTCGAGTTTTTTTTTCTCTGGTGAAAAGTGAAATCACACAACAATGCGAAAAAAATACGCGTACGTACATAAATGCGAATGAATACTGTGACAATGTCATTGTATGTGATCCTCTGGTAGGCTGAACTTAAAACAGGTTTTTTTCGTATTCCCTTAGGAAATCAAAAATGTTTTGCTAGAGGAAGCGCTGAACGAGCGTGCAGATGAGGAGATGGAACTCTCTGATTTAGAATCTGACTCTTCTGGACAGAGCAATAAGGAAAATGGGGAGCCTCCAAGAGCAAAGAAAATGAGACTTGCTGGGACGACAGAGGACGCGAAAACGGTACACCAGCTTAAGGTGAGAACAAATCTAACGAAATTCCTAGAAAATGTGGGAAAAGGGACTTTCCCTTCGTTTAACTTCACGGCTGTGAAG
>JAANSQ010002595.1:0-11622 GCA_036850885.1 Lepidocyrtinus dapeste | reverse complement strand
CGATGGTGAGAGACTATAGAATAATACGGCTTTGTATTTTGTGCTTTCCTGTAAATTTAAACAAAATTAAAGCCATGTATGTGGTTATATAACCAATTATAGATGACAAATGTTGTACTCCCCTTGTCAGTGATATAAATTCAAAATGTTTCCTGCCCAATATTTCTTATGAACGTAAGATTTATATTTTAAATGTCGTTTTTTCTAAATTATTCACTGTAACTTGAATAAAGTAAATACGAACATGCCAATTTATTAAATAAACTTTACAATTTATAAACTCTGAGAAAGTGTGCCGGTACACCTGATAATGGCTTAAGTTTAGTAAATGACTGCACTGAACGATTATAATGGGTAAATGTTTCAAATAATTTATATTCTTAAGTAGGTACTCATAATAAATTTAAGTTTCATTTCCACACAATAAGATCATAGTTCAAAAATGTTTTCATTAAGTAAAACAAAAATACTTTTCGCTGCTTCTATATCAGGAACACCCGTTTTTTTCTCTCTCGTCATCATAAATAAACTTTTCGAATTTTTTTCTTCGTTGTTAACAAGGCTCTTTATCTCGGCTCCAATGTTTTAGTATAATCAATTCTTTCAAGCCTTCTGTAGCAGTTTTCCGGTTATCATTCATGGGACGCATTATTTTTAAAACCTTGCTCTTATGCTATGACCAACCAGAGATCATCAATTAAGTTTCTACTTTCTTGGCTTGGGTAGGAAAGATTCCTTTTCACTGATAAAACTTATTCTGCATATTAACATTTGAACAAAACAGTGCATCTTCTTTTAAACGCTATGTATGGTTCAGTTATATTATATTCCGAGTATAAATGTTGGTTAGTTTTAATTTAGCTCTTGCTTATCTTCGTTACTTTAAAGTAATGGAGATAAGGAGGAGGTGGAGAAAGCTAAAGTATTCTGTCTTGACGGAGTGTAAAATCATGTTTGCTCAAAAATGGCACTGAATTCATAAATACCAAGTTTAATGATAAGTTTCGAACAGTATTTTTCAAATTCTGTTGGCGTTGGTTGTCTGCGACCAATGATTTACGCTAACAAACGAGATAAGACAAATATTCCACAAGAATTTTTTTCCTTGCAGAGTATTTACATCGCAATCAACTCGTCGATGAATTCTTAGAACAATCTCTAGTTAATCTTCCATACTCCCAGCCTCTTTAAAGCTTTTTTTTTCAGTCGTTAAAAGTTTTTTTTGCGCAACATTGGTCTTCACATATGCCACTATTTTAAACAAAAAAATTTAGAACTTGAATAGCTATAAAAATGCAAACCTTCGATTTACATAGGTTGAATTTTTAAGTTGTAAATCTTATTGAACGGGAGCATATAAAATTAACTTTGAAAATAAACCTCACGTGTTTATTCGTTTTATTTGTGTTTTCATCCTCTGAAATTTACTTCAGTCACAATTAGGAGGCTCAAAACTCAAAGATATCTTATGGTACGTACATTTGTTGCATTTCTCTGGCTCTCGGGGTAAATTCTTTATCAGTATTCAAATGAATTCATGCATGCACGCAAAATATATATTTAGTCTGAAGAAAATAGACACATATAAATACACTAAAAATATCTTCGGTTCTCATATATTGGCTAAATCAATTTTTTATTGTATGGGTATAAATCTATTGATAAAAATGCGGAAAACACCTCAGAACTTATTAGTATGGAAGGACAGAAGTCAATCGAAAAATAAGCATTTTGGTTAGTTTTCTTATAACCAGTATCGTTCCCATAACCTTACTCTTGTACACTGCCTTACATATTTATGTAATATGGAAAGTCTAAGAATTTCAGATTAGGCAGTATATGAGTTACATATTGATGAAGCAAGCTAAGTAATTTTCATGGAAGGGAAAGCCGGCGAAATGCCTGGAGTCAGCAGCCCCAAACCATGTGCAGTAATAATGATACACAATCGGAGGGCGTTTTATGCAACTAGACAAGGGGACAATTTTATGTGTATATTTCTTTGACTTACACCGGACGTAAAAGTTGCAGATGCGTTAAGCTTTTTTGTCTCTTTGTTCTTTTGAGACAAATTATTCGTTTTAGATATAGTAAACAGAAAAGTACGTTTTTTTTTAAAAAAAATCCGATCACTTCCCAAACCGTTTCGTATATTTTACGTGTAAAGTTGCTAATTTAAGAAGCACATGGCTTAATCGGGCGGCGTACCTTGGAAAGCATGGGATAGGATTGTTTAACCGTTTTAAAAACAGAAGAGAGAGAGAGAGAGAGAGAGTTGAATCGGTTGGTGTCAGTTTTTTAGTGATGGCAGTGTTCCTACTTGGTCCACTAAATAAAGACTTGTGGAAATCTACCGTTTGAGTGGTAAGAAGGCGATATGGTGCGTGTAGTCAACAAAAATAATATAGATCCACTGCCGAACTAATACTACTACTGTTTAGCAGTTATCACAAGTATTTTGCTTGCTTTTCTTTCCTCTGCCAGGAATAAAGGAGCCAGCGTGATTTCTTTTTGCTGGCATTGCAAACGAAAGCAGTTTCTCTCCCTCTCTCTTTTAGCCGTTTCAGTTATTCCACCTAATACACTGCTTACTTGCTTAATACTTTTAGCAGAGATTTTTACTCGTATGATTCTCGTTACTTTTGTCTATGTAAGAAACCTATGATGAGGATGACGACGCTCAATGTGGTGCAAATCTTATGTGTAATGCGAACGCAAGATTTCTCTATGAAAGTGTAAGTTAAGTTTTTGTATCCCCCAATACCGGGGTATCTATCTATCTCTGTTTTTTCAGTGTCTGCATTCATACATACCATTCTTTTTTTCTGAAACTTACTTACTTTTTACTTACTTACATTACATAAAATCATGTATTTGTACAATGTACTACTTAAGTCTGAGTATTTTTGCCTCCTATCACTTGACTTCTCTTGTCCCAAAGTCAGACAGAAAAAGTGTGAGGAAAAGAAAGATGTAACAGTTGCTGGTGCGATTTGGAATCCAACGGTTGAGCACAGTGTTAGTCAAACTTGGACGGATCGTCATTGGTGTGTTTCAGTGGTGAGTTTAAGGGAGTCTCGGATGGCAAAAGCTGATCTTGGAAAAATATATATTGCATCGAACACTTTTTCGAATTTTCCGTTCTCGAAAAAAATATTTGTTGAAACAGACAAAACGTTGAGTTATCAAGATCAACAATAAACTCTTCTCTCGTCAGTTTTTCAACTTATGCAGAAATCTCTCATACGAACGCAACCGTTCACCGGTTCATTTTAAGAGACAAAGGGGAAATCAAAGAGAGCGAAGCGAGAGAGAAGTCCGAAAAATGAGTACACGGAGTCTCTTGTCGAGCTAGTTTTAGGTGCTTCTGTTGTGCCTGAAAAAAACGTAAAGATACACGAGCTAAAAGACTATTTAACGTTTGAAGTATTTTTGTTATTTCAATCCGTCTTGCTTAAAAATCTGCAAAAAAAAGGAAGAAAAAAATCCTTCACCGCAATATTAATAATAAAGAATAGTTAGAGATACTTGTAAAACTCTGGGGAGTAAGCTCTGAAAACCCATCCTTGAAACTACCTCACAATCCTAAAAACAATCCAATCTAAAATGAGTATCTCACATATTCCATCATAGTGTCTGAGCAGAAGGAAAAAGGGAGAGGAAGAAACTTATTTTTTATTGTTTCTAAGACTACAGATAACAGTACTGTATTTCTTTTTTCCTCTCTTAATCTCTTTACACTCTAAGTCATTCACTTTTCTTCTTTCTACACCAGAATTTATTTTTGTTAAATTAAACTGCTCTTCCCTAAGTGTCCACAAGACATCACTGTTTACACAAATTCCGAAACGTTTGCTGTACCTATTTTTGGAAAAACTTTTATTAAATTAAATAAAGATTTAAACAGAAAGTAGGATTTGCATTTCAACAACTATTTTAAAGTATCAAGAAATTTCAGTGCCAATACAAAGAGAAAAGCATATTATTCTGCATTTATTACCGTTTCCTTCCTTCCCTTCTGCTGTGCTCAGTAGAAAAAAAAATTCCCCGTCTTAACAGAAAAAGTGAAAATCTGTCTGCTTTCCCCGTAACACACTTTCCTTGTCGTCGTTGTAAGGGGCACACAGCTACCACCACCAATTTTCAACCACCAAAAGCCATAGCTCTCCTGTACCGCACACCGCATCACCGCATTACCTATTGTGTAACATGAGGGGAACACTTCCTGGATTTTTTTATTTGTTGCCTTCTTGCCGCATGCCTTGCTTGCAGATTTCAAATGGGTGGATCAGCAGCGCTAACAATAGAATAGCATAAGCGAAAAAGAAAACATCATCATTTTCATCATAATCGCAATCTCCCTCTACAAACCCACCACCAGCAATTCTATATATATCGACCGGTGGTAGTGCAGAAAATACGACTGCAAAAAGTTCAATATTTCCGGACACCTCTTACAGTTTGTTTGTTTCAAAGCAAGTTTTCAACTTTCTCCTCCTGCTGTTCCTGTTTTGCTGTTTGTCATGAAAACTTCTTGTTTACTATGATTCTTTAAGCCTGTTAAAGATCACGTGTATACATGCGTGCCTTAAAGAAAAATGCGAACGACACCAAAAGTGTTAGCTGCGGTGAGATGAGGTGTTTGAAAGTAAAAAAAAATATTGTTTCGATAACGAATTAAAAAGGAGATCACTCTTGATTCCTTACTTAGCTCAAAACATTTATAGCCGTTGCCTTAAATCAAAACAGTTCCAGTGGTCGGCCGATCACGAGTCAATGCTTCTCGTGGAAGCTTTAATCATAGTTCGTAAGCACGAAACTGTTTAAGAGAACAAGTTGTTGTTGAGGAAGTTAGGAAACATTTTCGCATTCCAAACACTGACTCCATTCACATTTATCTTGTATGTTATCCTGATGTGTTGCTTTTGACTCTATAAGTTTTCTTGATTATGATGTTTGTGATCCGCATACAGCATATATTGTATATTTTACTGTCGCCCAAGTGTCTTGTTGTGCCTCATCTATGAACTATGTACTAAAATACTTTTAGATGAAAATTATGACGTTTGTGAGAATTTTTCGATAAGAAGAAAGTATAAAAAAGCGGAAGTAGGTTGGCTTAAGCTTTTATGCCGTCTCTTGTTTCAAATCTGAATTATTATTGTTATCGGCATGTTATATTGTAGGATAAAAGGGAATCTAAGTTTAAATAAAAAGTAAAAGGTCTATTTCGCTACTCTGTGCCGACTTTTACTAATGATACTTTAGTAAATTTGGTATCCTCCATAACATAGCGCCTACTACATCATCTTCCATAGAAAGTTTTCTCTTCTTGATTTTTGTTTATGCCTTTGTTTATGGATATAAATATTGCGGATAAATAGTGAAAAGCCTTGAAACGACTTTTTTTTCTACGCTCATAAGTATTGTTGATGATCCTCATCGTCCTCATCATCAGCATCTCAAAAGTTACTCTTGTGAAAAATAAAGAAACAGTGGGAGAGTAAAAGCAAGAGCCTAGCCAAAAAACTCTTTAAGCAAAAAGCAAGTTGGATTGAGAGCGAGTTGTATTTAGTATTTTATCCCATATTTTCCTGTATTGAGAGAGCTAACAAATGAATGAAAGTAAATGGACGGCCAGCAGCGAAACACTTTCTCTGAGAAAGCTACCCTTTCCAAATAGATCCGAGTGGTGTGCAGGGAATGAGTAACATTGTCGCATCATCGCAGTAGAAAAAGTTGGCCGTGGTGGTGACTTACTGTGACGTACTATAAAAAGTTTATTTGAAAGGAAACATGCAATAATTTGTTGTGATTCACTGTCCCACATGGACTTTAAGTTGAAGAAAGGCATATGACGGTTCAGCAATAATGGTGAGGGACAAGGCTTGAGACAACCGAGAAAACTCTGCCTTACATATGTGCCTCTGAATAGAGTTCTAGAGTAATAGTTTGATTCTCCAACTTTCGACCAGCATGTAAAGATTTATATGCTGAAATTATTTGCTTTCGATGAAACTTTTGCTTGCGTACTTAACGCCAAGAAGACTTCACGTCCGTCAAAAAGACATGCCCCTCATTTCTCTTGTGTCTTAATCAGGATCCTGCCTATAATGAAGTACAATGAATGTACACTTGAACTGGAGCTTTAGCCGACTTGTTAATATCCGATCAAGAAGAAAATCTCGTTGGTCATTTGTTGACTTACGAGATCATAGAACTTATGCCTGCAATATAGCTAAATAAGCAATCGTGGAAGACAATGGGGCATTATGCGCTCGACTATAGTGTTCACAATGGAGTTTGGAAAATTTTTATTGCTGTACAAATACAGAAATAGCAGATTTAGTGCGTACGACAGCCAAAAAGAAAGGTGACGTTTGACGTGTCGGGGAAAGTTGATGAAACATGGGATCAGATGATGTGTCCCAAGAGCTAACGATATTATCAGAAGAGTCAAAAAATGTAAATGGAAGAAGACAACAACTGCGAAAGCTCATGAACTTAAGTGCTACACGAAGATTAGACCGCGTCGCTGCGTTGAGTGCCGATGAACTGGTTCCACAAAGGGTAGTGTTGTTTGATGATTTCTCTGGTGGGGATTGTGTAAACAATGATGTAAGAAATGGGAATGAAGAAGTGAGTATTCCGGAAGTATCATTTTTATCATCCCCTTCTCTATCGCTCATCACTGCCAACACAATTCCGTCCCTGACTGTGCTCCCCTTCATCGTGCACGAGGAAGGGGAGAGTGGGACAGCTACTGACCAAGAGAAAGTCCGGAGTGTTCTACATGTTACAAGCCTTAGGATCTTTATAATGCCATCGGTCGTTGGTTCGTTACTTATAGTCATTGTTGTAGTTCAAGCGGAAACGTCATTACGGTCACCTTTGTTGACACTGCCTTCTAGAAAGTATTTTAATTATGGACTAGTTAATAGTGAATATGACAATTTAGGCAACCTCGATGTTCTAACGTTTAAGGATACAAATGTTGGAAAGTTCACCTTATGTAATGCTATAGCGTTCGAAATTAAATTAGAAAAAAATTGCGCAAATCGCCAATCTAAAAATTCGTTCGCTTCACAAACTTAGAATAATCCTGTGCTTCAACTTCTTTCTGAGCTTTTCTAAGCACGATAAACATTATAGTCACGCGTTCAGCATCAGATTAATACGGAGATAAAATCAAATTTGCAGCAACAATCATAAATACCATAAGAGGACTAGTCAAACAAAAGTTTACAGAAGATAAAACAAAAAGCAAAGTTGTGTACGTGTGGTCAGGGTAAAATATATTATGTAGGGTGAATGAGAGAGGACAATGTTGGACATTTTTCGTGGACTTAAAAACCTTGTAAAGGTTAGTAATTTTTTATGGATATATTAGAGTTATAATTGACACTAACGAAACTAACAAGTTGCATAAGAGCATTTAGCACTTTTAGGAAATTATTTTATAATGAATAAATTATATGAAATCATTTAATTAAAAAAAAGATTGATAATGGATTGAAAAAACCAAATAGGGGGATCCATTTTGTTTTTAAATCTATACCTTTCATAAGATTGATTATTACTTCCGTATCTTGGAGTGAAATTAATTTAGCTATAATCAAAATAATCATTCATGGACTTAAAGCATGTTAAGTACAGTAATCTCAATCAACTTTACCACAATAAGTCCAACAACTTATGTTGAACAGATTCAGAACAAAATTAAGTTAATTTCTTAATATTTCAGTAAATGTGCCTTTAAAATACTCATATCTACATACAACATAAACTCCGTTCAGGTCATAATCAAGCAATGGTTGATAAGTTGATTATGCAAATGCATATTTATGTTGCTTCCATCTCCAGTTTAAATCATACACTTTGAAGTTATAGATGGCTATTAATTTATTCTTAAATGTCAATTATGTGCTAATCAATAATTTTTAATTTTGTGAAGGTGAGCCATGTTCGGATAGATTCATCAATATTCCGCCTGCACTACAGTTTGACGGTGATGATCTTACTAGCCTTCTCACTGATTGTAACAACGCGTCAATATGTGGGCAATCCCATCGACTGTATTCATACCAAAGATATTCCGGAAGATGTTCTCAACACTTACTGTTGGATTACTCACACATATCTCGTCATTAGTTCTTTTAAGAAGCAAGTAGGAAGGGAAGTGCCACATTTCGGCGTAGACAAAATGCCAACGGATGAGAGTGACATGAAGGTATACAAATACTATCAGTGGGTCTGCTTCTGCCTTTTCTTCCAGGTAAGTTTAATTAAATTAATTTAACTTATTTAAAAGTGTCTCCAAAAGTTAATTCGAAGAAGAATGGATAAAAACAGAATGAGTCTGAGTTATAAAAGATTTTGCAATCTAGTAAACAGTCTTAAAAAAAAACTTACAACAGACAAACAGAAATTAAGATAAAGTTAGTTTAAATTTAATTTATGCGAACCTTGATCATGTTACAAATGCACTTTCCCAAAAATCAATGCCATGGATTACTTGAGAAAAGTTGAGTTTCAGGTGACGTATTTACCTCTATAAAAATGCAATAACACTTTACACGAAATACATCAATTAGGTTCCCATGTTATTTTACATACAGATTTATGGAGCCAACGAATCTGGTGTAAATATCAGTTGACTTATTTATCGACACAACTCTCAGATTAAAGTCAGAAAAAATGAGTAATCCTGTTTTCCAACCTATTTGCTAGGCTTTGAAATTTTCTGTGTAACAGTATTATCCAAGTAATCGAGCTATTTAGAACTTTGCGTAAAGCATGGCCTACGATAAAGCATTCAATTTGAATATCATCACATAAGTCTCGGTATTAGTGTAGGAAGATCATGTTGGAAGTAGGTTTACAATTTATTTTCTCCATATAATTCTAACGTTTAGAATTATGCGTTAAACGAAAAGTATATTCATTGAATCATATCTTGTTCACTGAGAAAATTTTACACCGGTTTTTCAACATTCTGATTCCGATTATAAAGAAAGAAACATAAACTTAATACTCGTATGCAAACCGCTGAAACACATTTGGATTATATACCATTAAAACATTTAGAAGGTGCTCTCATGGGAGAACGAATTGACAATCTAAGACGATGTTATTATTCTAAATATCGCCATTTTTGCACTAATTCGGTTCTCTTTTAATGCCAGTAGCATGAATCAGATATTTGCCACAACAAATTTTTCGGGAACATTTCTGTATGAAAATTTTAGGTGTATAGTGAACAAGGGGACACTTTTGTATTAAGATGAGAAAATTAATAAATGACTCTCCTCTTAGGATTTTAGGAACGTTTTTATTTGAAATAAACAATTCTTTACTTTCTTTTTTCTGGTGCATTAATTTGTTATTATAAGTTTTATGTAAACTTGAAGGTAGATCTGTATAAATATTTTATTTCGTAGCTGAGCTTGGGAAACTTAGTATCGATTTTGCTATGTCCGTCTGTCTGTCCGCAGGTTTGCACGATAACTCTTGACTTTCGATTGTAACAATTGACTTCAAATTTGCACTCGGAGATAGGGTGAGAAATGAGGTCAGTGCTCAAGGGTGAATGATTTTAGCTCATTCGAAAGCTCTTAAGCTCCTGATATATTTTTGTTTGGGTATTTAGATCAACTTCCTTAAACGGAAGGTCTATCATGAATCTTTCGATTCCTTTCTCAAGCTAACTAACCTTTCTCATACTTTTCATCAGCTTGGTCTGCAAAGCCATCAGGTTTTTTACTATTACGTACGAAATATTAGAACAGTTCACTCAATCGTTTGCTTCCGAAACTTCAAGAATCCAAAGTTTCCATACATGTCATCAGGTCTAATAATACCTGGCGATGCGAAATTACACTTTTGGTTTTCAAAATTATGTCAACTATGAACGAGTACTTATAAATAACAACCAACGGCTTGTTTATACGTCATTCAAAACCTCTTGAGCTACAGGAGTCGAAAAGCATAACCACTGACGATTTATGATCAACCCCTAGAGGCAGATTACTTTTACATTTTAATAAATTGTGACTTAGATCGTTGATTCAGTATAAAACATATTCTTTCCAAACAAAATTCTCAGCTACGTATTTAAAGCTGTATTACAGCTTTATAATAAAGGCAGAAAAATTCCATAATGAAAGTCTCATGTAATTAATCAACCTAATATTGAACACCGTTCGGTTTTTAAGAAACCGACTTGCGTCAAAAAATATGTGAAACGGCATAAGACACTTTTTCAAAATATTCTTTACTTAGCCAGTGCCAACAAGATCAATTGAGCCATGAAAATAAGCAAACCACAAAAAAATCCACGAAAGTCATTTGGAAAAATTGCAATCCCAGCCATAAATGTAAAGTGGATATAGCTGAGCAAGCAAGCTTGTTTTCACATCATCACCAAAGCAAAATCAAAACAAGACGCATTTGAGACAGAAAGAAAGTGGGAATAATCTTTTATCCCGCCGCTACTTCCGTTATTCACGAATTGAAGCGTTCTTTTACCTTATATCCAGAAGAATACCCATCTGTCCAAACAGTTTGTATATATTTTATATCAAAGCAAATAAGAACTCCTCTCGTTACGTTTACAAGATTTATCCATATGCATTTAGTTAACTTAAGGTGTTGCAAGTAAAATTTTAATGCAGCGAGCCACACTTACTAAGCATCAAGATATAAGTAGAATAATTCGTTTGGACCCTCATTCTTTTCGTTTTTCCACTCTTTCTTGTTTCTTATACTGCATAACTTGGTTTTAAGATTTAAGATAAGAGAGTTTACCCGATATGAATACAAAAAAATCTAGGAAGTCGGAAGAACTGCATCAAGAAAAAAAACGCGAATAATAAGGAAATACAGTAGTAGGTTGCGTCTGGTTCTGGTTTCAAGCCATATAATGACAGTACATTGTCCAGAAGAACTAAAGTAGAAAGTGGAAACAAGAGCAAGAAACCACAGGATTACTTTGTTTCTTTCTCCAATGAGATATTTGTCATGGAAGGTTTGTTTGTACTTTCCCCTTTTCGCGGCACAAAAGAAACTGTCCCCTTTTCACTCTACTATGTTATATATTTAAAAGCGACGGTTTTGCTTTTAAGTTTTTTGTTTTTACTTCTCCTGTCTTATTTTCTGCAGTGTTTTGGTCCATAGTTGTGAAGCATTCGCTGTTGGCTATGCGGAAACTTGTATTACCATATCTTAATATAATGTGCATGTTGCTGCATTCAACGTCAAAAAATTAAGCTGTGTAATGCGCTTAATATAAAATGACGGAGTCAATAAGAAATGGGTGAATGCGTAAGAAAAATAAACTTTCGGAAAAGCGGTCTACATTTTAAATTGTAGTGGCGACGCGAGTTCTTCCTCAGGATTAAGTTACTAAGCATCCATGCAAAGTATTTCCTTGTTATGTCACTTAGGGATTTCCTCAAAATGAAGATATCGACACATTTGCACATGTCTCTCCCCATTATTTTGGAACATGAGCCATTTCACACGTTTTCCTTTTTTACCGACCACTTTTCTTCCAAATACCATTTTTCGTTTGCCAGTCTTTTACGATAGTTTCGTGGTTTTTGAGGGAGAGAAATAATCAAA
>JAANSQ010002594.1:0-11624 GCA_036850885.1 Lepidocyrtinus dapeste | reverse complement strand
AAAAAAAAATCCTGTTTCTTTCTCACTCTTTTCTATATCTCTTGCTGACTCTTTAAATGCGAATGCCATATGAGTACATCAATGTCAACTTTTTATTGGATCCTGCTACACTACACTCCTTAGATTATTACTAGCCTGGTAGTGATAGCACCCTCCAATATTGCTCAGCAAAACAACTCTTGATCATGCTCTTGCAATCAAAATCAGATGCATAAGATTAGATGGTCGAAACAACTTGAAAGTATTAAAATATTTGCAAATGCCAAATGGGTAGACTACTGCGCGGACTCTGAAAACAGGGTATGATGATGACACGCCAAGAGCCAGAAACCAAACCGACTACTCTTTATATCAATTGATCGCGATCCAAATTCCAAGTCTGAATTAAGCAAGAAAAATGCGAGCGAAAAGGTTGAAAAGGAGACTAGCCTCAAAAACTCGTAAGCATCATCTTCTGAGCCAAAGCCAAGAGGAAGCGTATAAATACTTGTATGTCTACCTAAGATAACCATGGAAGATGGAACGTCTGCAGATGCATGTTTTCTTAAAAGTACTCTGTACTATTCTGCTGCATTATTATTTCATCGTTATCTCATCGCGTGATTCTAAATCCAAAAAAATGCATGCGATCATGCCATTGCAGAATCCAGTCTGTCGAGTAGAGTCAATTCAGGTTGGACTTTGGAGGTAGAGACTGATAGCCAGAGTTGGAGTGAGCATATATAGTGCCATTTCACTTTGATGATGATGATGACGTTCTACTTTTGCCTTTTGGAGCAAAGTATGGATTAGTATGATCTCTTCTTATAAATCTCCTCGCCAGATTGCCAATCCCAGAAATTTGCCATGTGCTTTCGGCATGACAGAAGTCAGGCAGGTACTATTATTATGGGAGGTACCTTATTAGCTTAATTCTAATCCTTCCTGTTTTTCGCTTGATCTAAATGAGAAGTCCAGTGAGAAAGTGTCATTGAGGTTTGGGCTGTAGCCAAATCAAGATCGAAGATCGTGATCATTGATCATGTCACTCGTTTCCCGTTGTTGGGTATCTGGTTTCTCTGGCTCTCACGTGCTCCATCCATACTCACTTTTGGGTTTAGTTTAATGGCACATGCTATGCAAAATACCTTTACCTTCGAATTTGTTGAACTCTGGAGCTATAGCGGTATTTGAATTATTCATGAGGAAGGAGGAATTTATGTTGGAGATATGGATATTTTTTATATGCTGGCATGTCATCAAGTCAAAATCGAAACGAAAGCCATGTAGCATCCTAAGTTTATCTTTGAGGAATGAGTACTGATTTTGATGACATAATTAAGCATTTTAAATAAATAGAAAATCTTAAGCACGTTGATTTAATTTATTATTTAAATGGGCACCGGCGCCGGCACCCAGGAACTAATTTGTTTCAATCTGAGTCCATTTAGTGTGGTATTTGGTGTCAACTATGGCAACTCTATTGTTTGTCCTGACACTTATCCTGTGTGAACCGGTAAAGATATAAAATTCACCCTATCTGAGAGAACTGATAAAGTGATAAGGCTTGATGAATGACGAATTTAATGACGAGGGCGATATGATAAGCCGCAGTTATCACGCCATATCATTTTAATTTGACTCTTGGCTTGGCCTGGTATTCAATATCACTTGGTTTTCATTCCGGTTCACTTAGAATGTTGGAATCTTGGAGTGGGATGGGGCATTAAGTTCAATTGGAGATAAAAGTGAACAAATTGTTCTGGGTTGGGTTGGGATTGGAACAAATTTAGATAGGTTTTATCCTTATCACTGGAGCGAAGATTAAGGTACGTGTAGCGTTATGTCACTAAAGATTGTCGTGATTCCGATCATGTAAATAAAATCATGGAGTTTGACCTGGAAAATGAATGATACGAATGTATGCGATTAGCTCTGAGATAAGCACTATGCTTCGATAATGATGATAAGATGATGATGGAAACAAAGTTTAGTTTCCAATGAGAGTCTACGTTTCCCCATTTTATTCCTAATGGTTATTGTGGTTCAAAAGCAAAGTCGTCATATAGTTATCGTTGTGTAGAGTCTAAGCGAATTGATAAGAATACAAACTTGATAAGTGGAAGTAGTTAGATAGTAGAGAGTCCAGGCCAATCTGGCTCGTTGACATAACGAGCATTAGGATATTTTAATGTTTGTTGGACTTGACTCATCTCTGGATATCTCTTGAAGCTAAGTATCATGATATTTATGATGACCTCACGTCAAACCACTATCTCCCATGGGATTATGTAAATTTTGAGTGCATAAAATTTTTAACAGAAGTTGACATTTGATGTCCTCATATAATACGTATCCGTATTGGGTCCTAGTTTCCTGTTTCCTTTACTGTAACAATGTAAAGATTTGTAATGTAAATGGTGGGCTTGGTTAGATGGGAGTCCCATGCTTTTCCCATCGATGCGTGCGGGCACGGGGTTGATGGCTGTGATCCCTCAGCAACAACAACAACAGCAGGTACATCAGAGTCAAAGCCAGTCACAAGGTCAGCCGTCGGCCCAGTCACAGGCGCAACAGCCATCATCCCATGGAAGACCTAACTCACTGCCCTCAATCCCAGTCACGCACAGTGGGTTGAAGCGCCTCTCAGATGAGGATTCAGCAGAGTCTGTGACAGAAGCCAAGAGGTACAAAAATCCGAAAATGGAAGGAGAATAAAGATATGATAACAATAATTTTTATACTGATTCTGGAACGTTCATATTTTTTAGAGTGGTTCTGGATGACTCCATTACGGGTCGACCGATGCTTTCCAGAGGGGAAAGTCTTCCATCTGCGGCGGAGCCGGGACTTAGCGTCGTGAGTAAAGACAAGCCATTGCGAACGACATCATTCGATACCTCGACGATGTACAAACAAGGAAGCATCACTACAACTAATGGTAACAATGGAGAACTTTAGAAGTTTTGTATTGAATCTGATTATATATATCTGATTGTATATATCTGATTTGACTTTCACTTTACAAACTTTCTACCATTTTTTTTAACTTTCAGTGAGTCGACGTCCCTCAGGTTCATCCTCACGACATGGAAGCACTCCACCCGTGTCGGAAGCAGCGGAGACTGCTGCGAATGCTTTAAAATGCACATTGTGTCAGGAGAGACTAGAAGATACTCATTTCGTTCAATGTCCCTCCGTTGCAAATCATAAGTTTTGCTTTCCCTGCTCCAGACAGTCAATTAAAAGGCAGGGAGCTGGCTCCGAGGTCAGTCTAATTCTGAAACTGTTCCCAATTTTCCTAAAGATTCAATTGTGCAAATTAATCAATTGAAATTGCAAAACTTAGGTGTATTGTCCGAGCGGAGAAAAGTGTCCCTTGGCTGGCTCAACCGTACCCTGGGCCTTTATGCAAAATGAAATAGCCACCATTCTTGGAGAAGAAGGTACCAAAGTCAAGAAGGAGCGTGAAGCATAAAAGGAAAACGAGAATGGTTTTACTTTCCTCTCCCTACACTTTCTCCAGCACTTTTCGAGGGAAAAGGAGGATATGAAGAATGAAGAGACCTACTTTTTTGAATTAAGAGAAACGTTAATGCATTTTAAAATTGAAAGTACACCTTTTAGTTCAATTCAATTATTTTCTTTTCGTATATTTTTTTCGCCATTCACTCTACACCTCATCATGTTACATTGTTAATACAAAAGATACAAATTCATGTTGAATAATGCATTGTAAAGAGTATCTATTAATTTTTACAATATTTACAATTTACGCAAAACCAGATTAAGGTACATTTATGCATAAAATCATTATGCATCAACTGTTTTTTTTAATTCAGGATATATTTACAATTATCTTCAGAGACATTAGACATAAGGTTACAGTAACGGTAACTTTAGAATCTATAAGACTATTAAGGATAGTGTATATGCCTAATTTTTTTTATTGGCTTAACACCCACAGTCCTACACCCTTCGGGCTGATTGATAATTTGTAACATGTAAACAGTGTTCAATGTTCTAAACCATTTAATGGGGATGAAATATTTCACCTGTTTGGCAACCCCAAATATGCAAAGTCATGCCTAATTAATCTATGCATAATACAAATTTTATTTTGTTCTTTCCAAAGACGCAAAAAAAAAAGTATTTTATGTTTGGTACAGACAGACACACATATTCAATAGGTAAAGTAACTTTTTGACACTTTAATTTACAATTGAGACAAGTATAAACTTTAAAATAGTTTACATGGTTAAAATAAAATGGAGGAGTAGAAATAGCCAGAAAAGAATTTACTCAGAACACCTTTCGAACTGTTGTAGCGTGCCATAAAAATAAATACAAACAGATTAACCACTTAAGGTAAGAAGAAACTTTAATAAAGAAAGTTTTTACAGAATTCACATTGTTGCATTTATTTTGTTTGCTTCCCGCTACTTTTTTACTTTACAATTTCGAGCGTTTTCTGTCTTAAATTGCATTCAAAAGAATTTACAAAGAGTTTTTGGCATTTACTTGTAAACTTAATCTCTCTGCGAAGATATCATTTGTAAAGGATATTTACAGGACTCATAAACTAACAATGGGAAAATATATTGATAAATAAAATATGAGATTTTTGTGTTTGTTGAGAATATACGTATGAACAACCTCGTTCAACCTTTGTAAACTATTATTTACATTTAACAGGTATAGGTAACTACTGAAACTCTAAGTAGGTAATGTATTTAGAATAATTAAGTTTTAGACCAACTATTATGTTTTATTGTTAAAGGCTGATTTGAATTTGTACTTTTCACGTCATTGTCGTTCACCTCTGTTATTGAAGTTTGAACTCTGCCGCGGAAAAGTGCGAGTATTTTATAATTGGTTTAGTGTTTGCTCATTTATCAGGCCTAGTTTTGGTTTAAAGTTGGGTATTAGATTACCCCAACAAGAATGGTATTTATTTAAAATGTATGGCGCGGGTTTTGAAGTTTGAAAATGTTGTTGCTAGTCCTAAATGCATCAAAACAAATTATCGTGAAGGATATGAAAAGGAAATGTAAAGATTTGGTTGATCTGGAGTAGACTTGGATATTTTGTTTCCTCCACAATTTTCTTCCGTTATATCGGAATGGAATGTGGATGTGGTCCCAAAGGTCAGAATAGAAATGGTTTTAAAAAGTTTGTTTTCAACTTGTCCGTGTTTTGGAGGCGAGTTAAGAAAATGAGTAGCAATATTACAATGTGAATTAAAGACGATAAATGATTGTGTATAAGGTTTATTTACCTCGGAATAAAAACATGATTATCTCTGTTGACACGAAAGTATCGATTTTGTTTGTGTTTTTTGTCATTTATTTGCTTGATTTTTACCCTAGCTGTTTGCATAAGAAATGATTGCAGGCTCAAGTTCCAGATAAAGTCCATAAACTATTTTTTTTCTTGGAGAATTTATGACATTATTGTTTTGATTAATTAATTTCTTTTGTGATGTTAGATACTGATGCTGAATATGGCCTTTGACCACGTGTCAACTTTTTTGAGGTCAGCTTTAGTCCGGGATCCTTTTTGTTCGGGAGGAATCATTGAACCAGAAGATGTGCTTCGTTTGGAGAGAAAGTACCCTACCCTTTTTGATAAGCCGCCGAACTCCACCAGTGAAAGTGAAACTCCAGTTGTTGAGAGGGATGAGGAGAAAGCGGAAAGGTCTAACACTATTAAAGCCGGAAGTCATGTCTCAAGCTCAGGGGTTAATGTTGTGCTAAAGCCAACATCAAAAATAGCTGTTCCGACAAGAGCTAAGATCCTTCCCTTGGCGAAGCAGTCTACAAAGCCTCTAAGAAAAGCCGTGACATCCCAATTTCACAAAAAATGCCTGGAGTCTACAGGTAATGCCGTGGAGGAGAAACCAGCGCGATTGAGGGATTCGCCAGGGAAACCACTTAAAGAGAAAGAATATTTAGACTTGGATCGGCGGCGAACGCTTTGCAGACCTGCTCAGTCGTTTTCTCTGGAAGATTTAAGGGAAACACTGAAAAGGGTTATGGAGGAAGATTCTGGCGCTTTGAAAACCTCTTCCAAGCATAGAGTAAAATCTCCGTATACTCAAGATCTCGTCAAATTGTTTCTTGGAAGAAAACTGGAAGAACTTAATAGACGTAGGATGAATTCCAGGAACTTTGATGCAGCCAAGGGGGGCACAACTGTCACTAGGTCAAGATCTCAAAACCAAGCTGTACCTAAGAGTTCTGATACTGCACACTTGCCTAAAACCACATCTCAGAAGAAGGTGAAGAAAGTTCGTTCTGCTCCAGGGTTTCTCCGTGGAGCCACAGATCTTCCACGGGTACCAGCTCCACCTAAGAAAAGAATCCCGTGCTCGCGGTATACCACAAAGAATGTCACTTCTCCCAAAGATATTCCCGACACGAGTGAAATGGACCGTGGGGAAAGTGTAAAACATGTCACCTGGTCAAAGGACTGTGAATACCATGGGGAAAGTGGAGAAACTGGTGAAGTCGAAGACGAAGAGGAGCTCCAAACTTCTAGTCCTGCGCATAGTGAAAGGAGAATTGCAGGTGGAACTCAAATATTTTTACGGTCTAAAGGAAAGCTCTCTACTAATCTGATTCCTGCTCCTAAAAGTTTCGTAGAGGACACCAGATTCCGCCAACTTGCTCGTGCCTCCGAGTCAGGGATTTGGGAGGCTAAGGAAAAGTTAAGGAAGGAAGAAAAGCATACTAATTTTTACTCCAAACAAATTGAAAGACAAAACAAAAATACAACTCGGAAGAAAGAGTATCACGGAAGTTATGTTCCTCCAAATGTTGGACAAGAAATTTTTATTGATTCTAAGACGGCTCAGAGGAAAACTCACGAAGCCTTAGAGAAAATTGCGGAGGAGATGGTCTACATGGAAATCCTCCATCAACTCAAGGAGATAAAAGAGGAGCAAAACGCGAAGGATCTAATAAATGAGCACCAGACCAGAAAAACGAGAACCTCTAAGGAGGTGAAAGCGAAAAGCGATTCATGTCCAACATCCTCATCCTCAGAAAAGGAATCAAAGTTAAGAAAAAAAATAATTCTTCCGGAATTTGTACCCACCACAGACTACGAAAGTGAAAGTAAGACTTCCGGAAAAGACAAACGCAGTTCTAGATCAAAGTCTGTCTCTCCTTCCAAAATTGTTCTTATAACGCCAGACTTAACTCCACCGCCAACTTCTCGCAGAAATTTTAATGGAAAGATAAATAAATTCGAAAATATAAAAGAAGAAGAGAACAAGAAGGAGGAAATTGTTTTGAAAACACCGGATCTCTCCCCCAGTCCGAGGAAGGTCGCTACACAAAAGCTAATTCAAGAGATAAAGGCAAAAGCTAAGGTCAGTAGGGTACCTACTGAAACAGATTGCAGCGAGATGTCAGATTTCGTATTGACTGAATCTACCGGTGTTCCAATATTACTCGCCAATGGAGGCTCAGCAAAGGATAAACCGCCAGACGTGGCTCCACCACCAACTTCTCGCAGAAATTTTAAGGGAAGGAGAAATAAATGCGAAAATCTAAAGGAGGAAGAAAAGAAGGAGGAAATTGTGTTGAAAACACCAGATCTCTCCCCCAGTCCAAGGAAGGTAGCGGCACAGAAGCTACTTCAAGAGATTAAGGCTAAAGCTAAGGTCAATAGGGCTCCTACTGAAACAGATTGCAGCGAAATGTCTGATTTTGTGTTGAATGAATCTGCCGCTGTTCCAATATTACCTGCCAATGAAGGCTCAGCAAAGGATAAACCGAAAAGTGAAAGTGCTGGAGAAAGTATTAAACTGGATACTCCGCGCTTATCGCAATCATATCATCAGTCTGAGAAACAAGTAAAGAGTGAAAAATCCAAGGATGTTGAAGCACCGGAAATGAATGCTAGTACCTTAAGTGACGTTAGTACGTTCAATGAGTCTCAGAAATCGAAATCACTTCAGCAGATTGAAAATGACCCTGGAGTCAAAAGTAAATCCGAAGAGAAGGCTGACGTCAAAGTGGAGGATATTTCTGAGGATAAAGTTTCTTCTTTATCGCAGCGTTCAAAACCTTCCAAATACTCGGATGACTTCATCGCAGAAAGTGATTCCCAACGGTCTAAATCAGAAAAATCTCTCAAGTCTCAGAGTACCCCAATCCCAGCTATCCTAGATGAAAAAGAGGATAATCAAAATTCCGCTCATGTTTTATTGAACATCAGCGGTGAAACTGTAATTGACCTACTGTCCGAGGGCGAGTTTCTTGTGGATGCTTATCGTAGTCCCGGTGAATGGAGTATACGTAACAAAGGGAAAGCCAACAGATCTGTTAGGTCAGTAAGTATAGAAGAAGGACAGGAAATCGTTCTGCCTACAATATCATCAGCATTGGGTTCCATAAGTGAATCAATCGTGAAGCCAAAACCCAAGCAAACTAAAAGTACTAACGAGCTGGAGGTAGAGGGGCATAGTGAGATCTCACATATTTCTTCTGGAGCTCAGGTACTGCAAGCAAACCGTTAAATAATTGATACATTTTTATCGGAAACATAAATCCGTACTTAATTTCTTGTTCCAGGTTCTGGATGGTAATAATGGCGGTGCCAGTGCCGGAGATATTTCGTTGGGACAGTATCTAATTAATTAACTTCCTGATATATTCCTAATTTTAAATTTATGAACTAAACGACATAAGTTTTGGCTATGATTAAAAATTAAAATTATGCGTAATTAAAATCTATGCAAAGCTCCGCAAGTTAGGCTATACGCATTAATGCCTACGTATTTTTCATGGATTTTCATGTATTTTTGGATATGATATCTGAACTCCCATAATGTTTTCACTATTTTCACTTTTTGTACTTTTACATCAGGTCATGCATGCATAAACTTCCGGATCGTAGCCCGAATAGAACCGACCAAAATATTTTCTTGTTTACTTGCATTTTTCTACGCCGAAAGAATGGGACCTGTGTGCTTCCTCTTCACAAATGCATTGATTTTGTCCATTTGGAGGTTTGGATTTGGAGTAAGCTGAGTGGAGTGCATTCGGTGTTTAGTATTTTGTGTTTTGTCTATAGGCTGTAGTGTAATGAAGGATGGGCACTTGAGCTGCTGATGGTGTAGCAAGGGGTCAAATTAGGGAGGAAACTACACTTCATCAATTAAGTCGTAGTAGTTTACGCCCACATGGGGCAATGTAAGATTAGTAAGGAATTCTGGGTTGACTTCTAGAGAAAATGTAATAAACTGCGAGGAATTCAAGATAATTGAAATCAGGATGGAAGCAATAATTAAGTTAGGTTTTTGCACGTTCGTCGTATTTCTGTACGGTTATGGCTTGAGACCAGTGGCAGCTTTGCAAGTGTTCCAGCAGCGTGTCGTGGTGAACTCTTCGGAGCTATGTGTTATCCCAATTACTCCGATACAGTTGGGATGGGAGAAACAGCCAGGTCTAGGATAATTTAATTTAACAATTTTGATTTTTTTTCGAAAAATAAAAAATATGTGTTTTTTTCTGTGGAAACAGTTTCCATAAAGGAGATCGAGTACAGCGTGAGGCTAGCAGGTTCCCCGGATTTACCAGAATGGCTCAAGTACACATATGACAGCTTCACCTCTACCGGTTATATATATGGAGTGCCTCCTATGCGCTTAATCACCCTGAACCTGGACGTGATTGGGTGGAACAGATATGATAACTATGAAGTTCGACAGTTAATCGTGTCCCTGGAGATTATGCGTAAAGAGCCTGTGGAATACATCATGGAGATGAAGATTGACAACCTTAACATCCGTGACATGTGTGTCCCCCGGAGGATGAATGACTTACGGAATATCCTAGCGGAGCATCTGGGGTGGAGATTGAAAAATGGTAATAGGGTTGTTCCTATCTACATGGCATCGGCAGTTGACATTGGCGAGAATAGAGTCCCACTAAGACCAAACGAAGGGGAGGGAGTGGTGGTACACTTCGCTTCTGATAAGGACTTTAGCCCCACGTTGAAAAAACTCCAGGTGGAGATCTCTCCTTTATGGAAACTGCGGCCTTGTCCGAGGGATATGAAACGCACCTCCGTCGAGAAATACTTTCGCAGAGCTAGTTTCCTCGTGGATTGGTGCACTTTCCAGTTGTCCAGTAAGGTGGAGACTGGTATGGGTCAGGAGGGGGACGACCTGAAGAAACAATCCAACAGCAAACACACTTCTACTGGAGCATCTTCAGTGAATAATATACAGGACAATAATGCTGGGATTGACGAGACCATGGACTTCGTCAATGGACAAGGGAAATATGAGATTGAGCCGGAAGTCTTCTATTTCACGAATGAAATTCCCGAACGAAGTTATACCACTGAAGCACTACTGGCTACGTTGGTACCAGGTACGGAATCTGGACTATCTACTGGAGTTCTGGAGACTCACCAAACATTTTACTCGCATTAATTTTTTTGTAAATTTAGGATCGCTTGGAGGGTTGATTGGAATCGTGCTAATTTTACTACTATGGGCGGACCGAGAGGATGAGTCCGTGTAAGCGCTTTCCTCCAAAGGAAAAATTTGAAAATACATTTGCTGCTTGTTCATTTGAAATATTTTCCCTTGATGATGATTATAGGACGCTGGGTGATTGTTGATTGGTCCGATTTATAAAGTTGTGTATGATTTGTACAAACATTTTTTGTAGGGATGGCGATCGCCTATTTTTCGAAGCTGCCTTTCGTATGCTATTTTCTCTGATCAGGTTTAATTTTTATCATTTTATGTGTTCTGCTTCTTCTCTAATGCTTTCACCTTGTGTAACTTTCACCCGTTCACCGTACAAATTTTATATGATATATGGGAACTGTAGTGTAACTTTCTCCTAAAATCTTTCACCTTCAGTTTATAAATCAAAGTGAGCTATTTAGTAAAGGCAATTCTCGATTTCCCCCGTAAGGTACAATGGGAACGGGAATGGCATGACCAATTACGCCTACCATCAAATCAACCGTCGTCAACATCACCAAGATGACGCACTGCTCATTACCAGGGATGTTATCATGAAACCGGAGCCAGACCAAGTATCAAACCTTATGGAACCTCACATCGCCCCTTTAATTCAAGTTGGTGGGACCTCTAGCTCCCAACTAGGTATGGATCATCATCAAAGGGAGTTGAGCAGCACTCCATTGCCTCCACAGTACAGCGAGACTCATCCAAAGTAGGTAGTTCAAAAAGTAGCCAAACAATTTTAAATACTTGCTCTAATTAGTACAATTCATATTTCCAGTGGAGCTCCTGCCTTGATCTACGCGGTGTAAGCTGACTATATCCTTTCTCCATATCCATGTCTCATTTTCAAGAATTACAATAATCATGGCACTAATTACTATGGTAGTACTAAATGAGCCTTTTGATTACATAATTCTATGTATTTTATATGTAATTAATTATGGTGGGTTTTGGTGATTGATCAATTTGATGATAATTGATGTGTATTCAAATGTATTCATGCTTTAGACTTTCTTGAGCAATAAAACTTTGAATTGCGTAAAACGAGAAACATTTATTGCATAGATAATTATAATGTATTACGTAACATTAATCATTTATATTTGCGTAGCGTTAGCGTGAGTACTTTATATTCCGTAGATTTTTT
>JAANSQ010002593.1:0-11626 GCA_036850885.1 Lepidocyrtinus dapeste | reverse complement strand
ATCTGCATTCAAAGGACCACCTGGGATCAATGGAAAACCCGGAAAGAATGGAATCGTTGGGCGTAACGGAAGAGATGGTCCACAAGGTAAAGTATTTTAAAAAACATTGCTCTGAAGTTCCTTATTAAATTGATAAATACTCATATCAATTTTATAGGACCCCAAGGACCTCCTGGCCTTCCAGGAAACCAAGGACTCGCCGGCTTCCCAGGAGAACAGGGTGAACAGGGTATCCCAGCACCAAGCGGATTCAGTGGCATTCCTGGCGACAATGGTCTTCCTGGAACACCCGGACATAACGGAGAAAACGGTCCCTGCCCTCCAATTCAACAATCTGGTGGTGGTTGGGGCGGTTCCGATAGTAGTAATACTTGGGGCAACGACGTAATAAACATTGACGTTGACGACACCCCTGATTCTCTTCCAGTAGTGGTAGAAGTTGGCCCTGAAACTGCTCCCGCAACAAATGAAGAAGACACCGGAATTGAAGTCATTGTAGAACCCGACATCCCACCCGTAGATACAACTGGAGGCTGGACTCCTAATGAAGCTGCTCTGTCCTACCAGGATGGAGACAGCTGGAATTCCAAACCACAGCAGTCCTCCACCAATCCAAATCTCCAGCCAGCTAAACCCGCTCAACAACCCCAATCCGGATACTCCTCCATGTCCGAAATGGCCCAACAACCTCAACCTTATGGAAAACCAAGCTGGCAGTCTAATCCCTTCATTCCCCAAAACGTCGGAGGCTACAATCCCGGAAGACCAGCTCCCGGAGGGAATCCCCACTATAACCAAGGAATGGCCCACAGACCAGACTACCCCGTATCCCAATCCTTCCAGGGTCCCAATCCGCTCTGGAACTCCCCACAATTCCAGAACCACGTCGGCACGCTCCAAAACTACGGTGGATACTGGAAACATAACGAGAAGCGTACCAGTCAACACCCAAAACTCTGCGCGAACAAGAAGAAGAACCCAACCCATGTTCAGGCTCACACCTCCAACAAAAACGTTAACCACCAACGTTCCCAAAATCCCCGTCCCAAACCCCCCGTGTCAGCAGAAAAGGACATTGACGCCATCGTCCAAAAAGCTGTTCAAAATATAGAAGACGTGAAAGAAGACGTTAAGAACGCCCCACCAAGGGCCAGAGTCGATCTTGATCTTCTAGAAGAAGAGCTTCTTTAAGAAATCATAAAATCTAATTTATTATTTATTTCTCTAATTATATTTATTTATTGACAATATAAACTGTATACATTCTAAAGGAAACAACATCAAAAAACGAATAAAGTACTTACAATAAAGAAGCCAAGAGGTCATCTTACTAAATGTTAATTACTCTCGTATTAAATAAGTTATAACTTAACAGCACACAACGACCCAACTTAATTTAAACTAAATTAAAAACTCAGGCTCAGCTCCATAAAAATTATGATTATTTAAAATTCCACTTAAAATCATAAAAATACGTAACTCTTGACTCGAAAAATAAACTGACAATTACTCGTTAAAAGTTACTCCAAACGGTTACTCATGCTTGGGGGAAAAGGGTCTGGTTTAAATGTAAGTATTTTTACTTAAAAAAGAAACAGCACCACAAACAGTTTTAAATACTTAAATAGGTTTCAGTGATCAGTTACATACCACTAAAAAATTATACACGGTTAGTAAAAGTTACTCCATAATTCTCAACAACACTTTTATAATATAATCCAAATAATCCAATTTAAGGAAATAATTAAGTTCCGCAGTGATTTGAGGAACTCAAGCGTAGTAACAAGGTGAAACGAAGATGTCTGTGAGGATGCAAAGTTGATCTTCACTGAAGACCGTCTTGTGCACGGCCCAGTTGTCGTGATGAGTCCGACGGAAGTTGGAAAGGCATTTACGTATGGTCGCCTAAAAATATATCATAAATCATTTGATTTAGTTTGGATTTATCTCGATAACAGTTAGTTTTGAATAATTTAATTAAAGTTACAGGAATTGGTTGGGGGTCATTCAGATGCGTAGTAAGGATGACAAGCACGTCAGGCAGGTACTTGGGTACATGGTAAGGATGGGTATCCACAAAAGCGCAAAGTCCTAGGATGGTGGAATGAGCAGCGTCAATCTCTTCCGGAGGGGTGGGACCCTTACGTTGTCTACGCTTTTTGGTGAACGTCTGAGCACTTTTCTTAAATTTGGCTAGGAGGTCCATGGGATTCGTTACTAGGAGGCAGTGTAAAAATCCACAGAGGATTTTGGAGGAAACCTCCCTAACTTCTAGTTTACGATCGGAGAGGAGTTTCAGTACGAGGTTGACCACTTCTTCTGACCATTTGGAGGAACTGGCGAAGACGCTAGTGTTGTTCAGAGCGAATACCTTGAGAAATTCTAGGACGCTTAGACGAGCCCTCCAAGATGGCAATCCTGACGCCTATAATCAACAAAGTAACTCAATAACAAAAGAATTTATAGAATAATTTACTAAACTGTAAACTGACCTCTTTAAGAATACCAAGCAAAATATCCATATTCTTGGGATTAATCAGTGACCTAGAGAGTCCAGACAAGGCGAAGCTAGCCAATGAGGCTACTTCTGGGTCTGGATCGTAGCTTTCGAACACGCACAGTATCGGGATGAAGGAATACATACAGGGAGGAACTGAAGTCTCCACTTCCCAGCAGGCTGACAAGATCCACTCCAAAACTAAAAGAAATGAAATCATTTTAACTTTTTGTCAAACTCACCAATAGTCGACCAATAATTGATATAATTAAGTCTGACCTGTTTTAAACTTAAGTAAAAGTTTCCTAATTTCATCATTAGTCTCGCAGTCTTTAACATTCGCTTGGTACTTGGCCGCCTCTTCTTCCAAGTTCTTAAGATGTTCTAAAACATACTCCACAAACGGCTCGTATTTTGGACTTAACTCACAACCTAGCTTCACTGGAGACTCTATGTCCCATTCGAAGCATTCTGCTAACAATCTAAAAACATTGATTTAATTAATTACCACATTTCCCCGAAACAAATATGCCTATTTATTAACTTTTCTTACCTTCCTAATTGCGCTCTAACGTTCATATAGGGATTAGGCGTTTCAAAAAAGTGTTTCTTGACCAAAGCCAAAGTATCCGTAAAGATCTCTTTGCCTCTCCACTGCACATGCCATATAGCTTGGTCAAAGAAGGTCATCTCCCTAAAAACAGTAGAGGTCATTAAAACATTTTCCTTCAAGACTAAATATAACATCCCATTCCCAATTAATCTTTTAGACTTACTTGTAAGCATCGACTGAAGTGGTCTGAGCTGTGTCCAAACTGCGGATGAAACGTTCCCTCAAAAACTCGATAAAAAAGCGTTGCTTATTCGGGTCACGGTTTTGCTGAAATTGAAATTCCCCAATAAATTACATAAACTTACAAAAGCCAATCAAATATTAAGATTAAAACCTTCAAATTAATTATATAGTTCTGAGGTCTAAATGATACGTATCAAGTCGGATTACGATTACCATTACAAGTTACAAAATGGACCAGAATTAATTTTATTTTTTGAAACTGAACTTAATCTTAGAACTTTTCCCTGAAGGATAGTTTTTTTCTTTCTTTTCTGTGTGTAAATGTGTTACAAAAATTGCCCGAGAGTTAGTCTGTATTACTAATTTTTTTCAAGGTTTATCTTTAATGTTTACCAAACTGCGTGTCTTTTGATTCTGACCACCACCATCACCTTCTCCGATCAAACTTTGCAATAACTCTCCAATACTTCCTGGATTACAGCGCAAACCAGATGTGAATGGAACCTTTGTGAATGAGAAGGGAATAGATATTTTTTACTTTCAAAACTCTTCAATTTAGCCTTTCAACTATTAACGGTTACGGTTAAAAACCAGGAGGAAAAAAGCCTTGTACACGAAGCTTGTTTTAGCTTCTTAGACAAAAATTTGATTAGTCTACGATATAGCGACAGTATACTGAACACACTAATCTTATAAAGGTCAAAAAGGTCGTTAAGTCATGCAAGTATACTTAGAGTAGGTATGTAGTTTACCGTAGGAGAGGCCATGGCATTACTCCAGAAGTTAATAGTCTCTTGGGTGACACTGTTCAAGCACTCTTCGAAAATCGGTTTGAGCTCCGTAGCCCAAACCCCTTTGACCATGTTGTCATCCCAAAGCTTCATCCCGTAAACGATGCCACAGAGGACATCCGCCGCACATCTCTGTTTCCATTGGTCCTTATCGGTGCCGAACTTGTGTGCATGTTCAAGTACAATCTTTAGCGTATTGGGACCGTTATTCCTCGCAATGGCTTTAATGAGCAGTAGCCTCTTGTTCCCCTTAACTTTCCCTTTCTCCTCGAGACCCCAGAAGTTCATAAGTTTGGAGACGTACTCCTCATCTTTGAAGTATTTAGCGGTAGAGGTCAAAACAATCCTACGGGATTCCTTTTGATCGGAGTAGTCTTCATAGTCTTGGATGGGTTTCTTCAAATGGAGAAATTGGGGCAAAGCGGAGAAGCCATAGTACATCTTGTGCACGTACAGTTCACTCGAGTGACCATTCGTGGTTAACCTAGCGATCCTATACTTCCTTTGGTTATCATTGCTGGTATCAGGACGGGATTGGTATTGGAGGATGGAGTGGGGTGACTCTCCCTCCAAAAACTGTAGATCCTTGGTAGTGTCTATGGTCATTATAGGATACTCCCTTTTGAACCAGGTTTGCAGGAAGGTTAAGGTGACTTGTGCCGACTGTTAAAACACAAAACCAATTAATTAGAATACTTATTAAAATGTTTTTAATTTACTTTAAACTTCAAAAAACAGTATATCTGCATTACCCGTCTCAATTCGATATGGGCAGAGACCAAAGAGTCAAAGTAAAAGTTGACTAGGTCCTGAGTCACGCTAACTCCATCTTCGTCCAGAATCAATACACTAAGCATATCCGAAGCCATAACCTGTTTCCTCCAGTGGGACGTTCCATTAGAGCCTACTTCGATCAGTTCCTTAATTAGTGTAGCGTAATGTTCCCTATTCTCTGTAGTGTCTAAAGGGGTGAGGTCACCGAGCTTCCCAAGCTCTTCCTCTGAGATCAGTTCCCGAGCGTATTTATTCAAATTGGAATCATCCTAAATAACATTAAATTAATTAAAATAATAAGCTCCTAATCTATTTCATTGACTATAATAATTGTAACTAATTTACAGTTTAACTTACTGGAACGTTCTGCTGTAGGGGGAAGAAGACGAAACACTGCGTAATTAAATGCTTAATCCGTTCCATGGTCTGTATAATGGAGTTTTTCTCGGAGAAGGGACTCCTCACCACTGCCACCCACAGGTCGCGAATATCTTGCCAACGGTTCTGTATCAGAGGGGATATCCCCCTACCAATCACAGTGTACAAAGTACCCTTGTACTCGTCGTGGGGCACCCCTTCCTTAAGTTTCTCCACGAAGAAGTCCTTAATGCACCTGGAAATCAGACCACCGAAGCTATCCACAATACGGAAGAATCTGGTCTGTGCATTAAGCCTCACTTTGGCGTACGGGTTGGTACACAATTTGAATAAATCACGGAGGATCTGAACATGAGAGGCAGTCCATGTAGTGCAGGTTGCAGACCTTACTCTCTTCACGTGCAAATCGTATGCTTTATGGATGAGCGCGGCCCTAGTCCATTTCTTCTTGGGGTTGAGGGTATTGAATAAAGAAGTGTTTGTTGTGTTGGTGGAGGTGAAGGGTATACACCTCTTGTCGGATTCTACGTTGGGGAGTATGAGGGAATCTAGGCCCTTCATGAGGGCCAAGAATGCGTCAGTATCGTCACTCTTGAACTTCTCTAGATATTTAGCAAAGTCACAGTAGATTTCGTAGTACTTTAACGTTATCTCTTGCCCCGATCCGGGCACTTTTATGTTCATTTCGGGCAACCCAAATCTTAAAAAGTCGGGGGTTAGATCCACCACAGTATCTTCACATTTTATTGGAGTTTGATCCCAGAAGTTTAGCAAAGTATTGATACCATCGTAGGCCGCCAAGAGAATCTGCATGTACTTCAGGAGCCTCTTGTTAAAAACCTCGTTCTGTTCTTGAGCGTCCTTGATCACTTCGAATTTACCGGTGTACTCGGTGAAAATCTGGAGGAAGAGTTCCTTCGCCCAGGTAAGCTCCTCTAAGCAGGGTACGTGCCACTTGGGCTTGATCGTTTGAGGATCTACGGAGATTCCCCAGTCCTTTATGGATAAGTACTTGGGATCATCGTAGTCCGCCTCGGATATCCTACTTTCTAGGGGATAGATGAATACTAGACTTTGCAAACACCTAGTGATTATCTTGGAGGTGAAGCCATAGGGTTTCTTTCCATTTAGTTTCAAAGCGGCGGAGAGCATTGACTCAATATTCGTCCTGTATTTTATCAGTTCTGTCCCACTTGTCTCTATAACACTGGAGAGAAGGAGGAGGTGGAAGAGAAGCTCCTTGTCAACTTCCTCGTCATCCAGGATATCGTCTGTCACTAAAGACTCAACTGAAGAGCACAGTTGAGGCAAACACTTTGGTAGGATTACATCCGGTCTGATCACAGCAAAGGATTGTAGTATTCCCGCGAACAGACGACCACTAACTTCCGTCTCGAGAGTGCTAGTCAAAGCAAATCTGACAAGTTTCGAAGCGATCGCTTCACAAATTGGAGTAGATGATTGGTTCGCTATGCGATGAAACACGGACCACAAAAATTTATCCAGAGATTGGTCTTCGTTGCTCAGTACGCTCTGAAGAGTACGGTTATCCGCCATTCGAGTGTTCTCCAAAGTGCGGTTTTCGATAAGAGATAGAACTCGGTCTACTATCTGCAGGACAAAGTCTTCAAGACAAGCGGTGCCTAGACATAATTCCTTCTCATCCTAACACAAATATCAACATGCATATTTTTTAATTTATTTGGGACAGCGAGATAATCAACATTATTTTAATTGATTTACCTCGTCTTCAATTTCTGACGCCAAAGAAGAGCAGTCCACAAATGGAAGGTACATGAACAGACCATGTAAGCACCCCAAGGTGCTCAACGTTTTGTACATGTCGTTGGGATCTATGGCGGGAAGTAGTGACATAGCGAATGGAAGCACCAGATGACGTCCATCATATCCTTCATCTTCCTTCCGGCTGCTCACCATATGCAACAGAATTATCGTGACCCAACGCAGCGCAATCATATACTTCCTAGGTTCAGTTACTGTTTCGACGATACCAGAATACCTTTGAAAAGAAAAAGGAGGTTAGAAAGTACTCCACAATTTAATATAATATTAATTACTTGTTTACTTTTCCATAACTGCGGGAATAATAATTTGGGGTCTGATCGCAGCCAAGTTTTTCATCACAAGGCCACACACATTTACATCTAAATAGAAGTCGAGGACTATGTAAGACGTCATCTTGACAAACGCGTCAATATCCTCATCTGTCAGTTTCTTATCCTCGGGACAGCGATACCACCAACGCTTGGAGTTATCTTGATATCGCTCTCTAAGTAAAGGCATAAAGTGCTCAATAAATATTCTCCAATGAATAATTTAAATAAGTCTTAAGAATTTCCAAATTATTTTCTCCTCACTTTTTTACACGAAGACAAAATGCGTTGACTAAATCATTAAGTAAAGCTCCCAAAGGCAAGGACCACTTCCCGTGATTAGAAGGATTATAATAAGTCTCCAGAGATTTGAGGAAGTTTTTGAGGTACTTAATCGCTTCTGGGTTATTCCCCTAAAGAGTAAAAATCTAGAGTTAACTCTATGCAAAAATTTAGTCAGAGACTAGAAGATAACTTATCCAAAGGTGAGACTTACCAAAGTGGCAACAATCAACCTTGCAGAGGCACAAGTATCAAAAGACTTAACACTGCTGACTGGTGAGCCGAACTTACTATCTCCTTTGAAATAAACAGGAAGTTCTAGACTCTTCATGAGCCTACTGTAAATCATGGGTAAATGTGGAGTCCAATCGAGACTCCCGGGCATGTTCCACGCAGCAGTAGAGAACACTCCTAAAATGGTCCACTCCCACACTGGATGATTATTCCAAGCTGAACAGTAATCCAGCAAGTGTTCCATAAACTTATTAATATCCTCCTCAGCCTCTGGATCCAAATACGGGAGGAAATGTTTGAACATCTCCAAAGCAAAGGCCATCTTTGGAGAGGTGGGGCACAACATTGGTTTAAACTCCTCCATTACCTCCTTATGAGTTCCTTTCTCGTAGTATACGTTACACAAACGGATAGTTTCTTTTATGACGTTTTCAATTTTTCTAAAAAGAAAAAAAATGATTAGGAAGTTACTGATTTTTTGCTTAGACAAGCGTTGAACTTGCTTCAATGAACATTGAACTTACGCGGATGCTTTGAAAGAAAGCGCATATTTTCGATGAAAGACACAGCGGTCCAAAGTTTCATATAGGGGCCTCCATGGAATGCTAATGTCGTCTCTGGTCAACAACTCTGGTTTCCTCAAGAGACTGTTCAGCATGTCCCCAACGTTGGAGATTACATTGAGGGGACATGTTTTCATCGTGACAAACTCAAAATACAGGTGAATCAATTTTACATGTTGCTCCTTGGTGAACTTTCGCCCGTAAAGGTAAATATACCTGCGGAGAGAATACATGTATTCATAGATCCCTCCAAACATGTAAATCTAACCAAGCTTGGAATATTTAAAATATTTCGGATAGTTCATACGTCCACAGCGATTTGGTGTAGAGCACTCCTCCTACTTGGAAATCATGACACATGATAGCTTTCGCCAAGTTCTTAATGGTCTTTTCCAACATTTCCTCCGTCTCCACTTTGAGTTCTTCATAGTAAGGGAGGATCTTGAGGAAAGTGCCTTCCTTCTGAAATTTACTTCCAGGTTCCTTCGAATTATCTGTCGTCTCGTCATCTTTTTCATCTGATACTTCCACATCTAGAGCTTCCGAACTGGGATCATCGTCTAAGACCTCCATGCCTTCATCAATCATAGTATGTTCTCCAACTCCACTAGATTTTACCTCTGCACTGGTACCACTGGAGGAATGAGACGAGACAGATAAGCTTCCTGGAACTAGTCGTTGAGCGTTTTGACAAAGTAAAGTTTTCTCGCTGCCAGCACTAAAATGTTTTAACATATTAATTAGAATTAATTATAATAATCATAATCAAAACAAAAATAAAATTATTATCAGTACTTATTGGCAACGCGAAGAACGGCGCCGTGCGCAGAGCACTGGCCGACGTCGTTACCGTTCAGTACCATGATCAACGTTAAACTGAGCCTGGTTAGAGGATCTCCTGTTGCATAATTCATTCAAGCCATGCATAAACATGACGTTACCACATCACACCCAATTGTAAATGAGATGGGTTGATTCGGTGTATGGGTCCACAAGCCCATGTATAAAATACGCTGTTACGTAATGAGAATGAGACCAACTCAAACTCTTCCATGGAACTATTGAAAGTCAAGCCAAGTCGGACGGAGAAGACCTCGAGAGAGACTCGAAAAGCAAAATTTCTACTGAAGAGCCACGAGTGCATTACGCAATAGAGATAATAGATACAATCAGGACTGAGAATTGCAAGACCAAGCAATTATAAATTGTGCGTAATAGTAAAACGCTTGTTCACAGACCTACATAAATCCCTACTTCCTCATTCTCCTAAAGTCTTCATTTTGTCATCCGTTCAATCACAAATATTCTGAGGACAACACAAAATCTCAATGTTTTGAGCAGATGGGTCAACTCAAACTTAATTAATTAAAAAGAATGTGAAGTAGAGTTTATAGTACTTTGACCTTGTGTTGGTCTGGTCCACGAATAAAATTAATACAGAATGAAAAGGAAATTGGGGCACATTGAGAAAAACTTAAACATTACTCAACGTTGATTTCATTGCTCTGTTTAAATTATCCTGCGTATTTACTCATGGTCTTAAATAATTAAGCCAGGTATATAAAACAAAACAACCGTAAATATTTCAAACCTTGTTCCCCTTTCAAGCAATATAAATTCCTGTCTTCTGCCTTAATTTCTGTCTGCTATTCATCATCTTCTCAGACTTCTCGTCATTTCCGTTCTAATGTCAAAGCGAAACCAGTAATGAAGCTTGTGACAATGACACGGAATTTCGACAATACAGTTTTCAAGTTAAATTAGGTACATTACACGTTCAATCATCTTGCGATTGCGACATTCGACGATTCAAAGAGCCAAAGTCAAACAACCTATTTAATAATAAATGCATTTTATTACACTTGGTTCGAATTTAAGACTCGAGTCTAAACCGAAGCCAAACCAAGAAATATCTTCGAAAAAGCTGATTGTTTTGGCAGGTTTTTCTCTTCGTGGAAATATTTCAAGGCCAAAAAGTGTCTTTGAACGCCTCAGATGGTCGGACTGAAAAAAATGGACTGCATATAATTTGCTCCATTTTTTGGCGGGGTATAGTGAATAGGTCTAACTACAGCCAAGAATCCTTTAAGGAAAAAGTAAAAAAAAATATTTGATGATGAATGACTTTAACCATTTTAGTATTTGTTTGGCATCAGAAGACCAGGCCGCTACAGACATAAACAGTCTTAACTTCGTTCGATATAATAAATTTCCCCAAAGACCTATTTTACTTGTTTATTGAGTCCTCACAGAAAACATTCCCAACAAAACTTGGAAACTTCCCTAAGATGGAAGATGACGAATATATTCTGCACGTGTAAATCAAAAATAAAAATCTTTTGGAGTGTTGGGAAATTCGTTCTTTTAAAAAAATGCAATACAAGCCAATTACATAAGAGCCAAATTAAAAAGCAAAGGCATTAATATGAGCACAAGGTATACACTCTCATATTGAACTGGAAATCAATACCGTTGCATTTTCGAAATCTTAAGATGATAAAATCGAAGAAGGCTTTTAGGAATTTAAAAAATGGTTCATTACATGCGGAAGTTTCTGCTTCTGGCCCCAGATAAAATGCCTATAGTCATAGTTAATAGTGCGTGGAGTAACTATTCGCTAATTGCTTGCGATGCGGAAACACAAGAAGCGAAAGCGCTAAGTAATACAGTTCAATTAAGCTTTTACTATAAGAGCTGGTAACGTCTTACGAGTTTCGCATTCCCCCAAAAAAAACCTTTAGCATGGATAGTTTATTTTAAAATTGATAAATAGGAAATTAAAGTCAAATAAGTCCAATTAAATGCAAAATAGCCAATGAAACCAATAATCAATCTTCAATCAATCATATTGAAGCACATTAAAGTAGAAATTATAATTTTTACACACTTGCCCTACTTGGTAAGCATTTCTGTTGAGAAATTTGAGAATGTTCGAGTTGGATTCTTCGAGCTGTATCCGTGTCTTTACTCTTTAGTTTTCCTGCTACCAAAGTGTATGTAAGTGTACAAAACTAAAGCCTTTGTATCGGTATATCTTTCCAATGAAAAATTTTAAAAGTGTGTGAACTGAACTGAAACATTTGCAGAACGCGAACACTTCACTTTCAATCCGAATTTCCACAGAAAAAGAATTAAGTGGATCACGCAGATGTGTTGTGACTTCCTACTGTAAATGAGGTTGCCCATGAAAATATATG
>JAANSQ010002592.1:0-11632 GCA_036850885.1 Lepidocyrtinus dapeste | reverse complement strand
TTTTTTTTCGGTATTTTGTCGTCATTCCTTCCATGTACTCATTGTTTCGGAAATTTTTTTTTCGTCTTTTTCATCTGCTGTCGAAGCTGAAGCTCTCCGCAGGAAGCTCATCTTTCCTATTTTACGAGCTAATAAAATTGGCCCACTTTGATCTTTTTCATACTATAACAATGCTATAATGCTGCTACTGCTCCCCGGAGAGGGATTCATATCATACCAGCGGTGGTAGTGCATGTGTTGTAAGGTATTTTTATTTAATGGTCCTACGTAACTCTATTTTCCCTTTTATCTACCCACCTGAGTTGTACAAGGCTCGTAACAGCCGTTGCATGATCTGTACATGTAGGTCTCAAATTTTGCATGATTTGTAAGGGAAAAATAGCTTGGGTTACTTGGCTGGATTTTAAATTAAAAACTTGTAAATTAAAAGAGTACGGGAATGCAAAGATGACATATTTCTGTGTCTCGGCTTTTGTTAAACAAACTTTAATTTCAAAGGAAAGAAGGGCATTATTTCAGGGTTAGAAAGTTATCTTATTCTCGTCTCCGTTTCTTTCTAGCGATGCAATAACCGTTTCGACTGTACCTGAGAACGAGCCCGTAACTCAAGACTGGGAGCAGGAGAGTGTTCAAGCGGAAGCGGAGTCGTCGTTGTCTGTGAGCCAAGGTAAAGTTGTAAGAGCTCAGGTTGCCCCGAGTACATGGTACTTTGTACTGAAACTTTCTCTTTCTGAAATATCTGTGGAAACAGGTGCAGACCAATACAGCGCCACATCGCCAACAACAGGTCGACGTCATCTGCCCAGACTCCCGGTAAGTTTCTTTTCTAAAGGTCGTTTAGTGATGGAGGTAATGATAATCATGCATTGATGAACCATTTCTTTTCATCTTCAACTCTTTCAGTCGAGCACAATGTACGCTTTGTTAGGTATCTTCTAATCTCATTAAACTTGTACGCTTCAATACGCCTGAATAGGAACTCTAACTAGTTTTTAAAAAGGCCTTTTGCCAAGAAAGATTAGGACGTAATGATCTCATTTTTTGGTAAAAGGGAAGGCGTACAGGGACACCTATTTTTCAGCCCTTTATTTACTTTTCTCTCGTTAATAATTTTAGAAAAGCCACTTTTCTGCCCCATAGACTTTCCCGAAATTCGAAAAAATATAAAAATATCTTTTCTACGTTTTTGCTCTTTTTTTTATCCCCTGTTATTTATGTTTTGAATCCTCTCATTCCAAATGCAGGTTACATCACTAAATATATTTCAGGAAGACAAAGTCATGAGAAGATCAATAGATTCGAGTCTAAAATCGAGTACAGTGTCTACTGATTTTCAATTACAAACTTTTCCTCTAATTTTAAGTTTTCAATTCAAGTTATTCGTACTCATCTTGTTCCAAAGAAGTTTGTTGTAGTAGGGATTGAGACTCTAGGCTTGTGCGACAATTTTAATACGATTATGACTACACCTTTATTTAAACGCGTAGTACTTACGAACTACTCTTCCTAAGAAAAATTTCTTCTAGTCAGACTTGACTAATTTCTCGGTTAAAAACTTTATTCTCGATACAAAAGTCTCCTTAAAGTTAAAGATTCACATTCGAATAGAGCAACTTGGCTGAAACTGAAAACGTTGAATATTTTATGTATCCTCTTTTCCTCGCTATACATCCGTTTTCATCCCTTTGGTTTCAACGATAAAGTCCAAGTCCAATCAAACTTGTTTAAGTAATCAAGAGCATCATCATCATCATGAGAAGTTTTATAATTTAAAAGGCTCTTGCTCTAGTAGTAAAACGTTTGCCTCTGAGCATCTCTGAACAGTATAAAATTGAACATGGCAGTAGGCAAAGGATTAGAACCTTTAAGAGGTTTTGATTCAATTTTAGATTTAGGAAAATTTATTTACCTTGATGAAGGCCAGGAATGAGGTAATGGATTGCAGGAGAAAGTAGCAACTTCTAAGTTTACTTTATTAGGTAGAGTAGGAAATAAGTGTTCCAGGTTGTTGATTTATGCCCCGAAATTGAACTTTACCTCAGAAATTGTAATTTATACAAACGGCGGCGCAGGCTTGACTTGTTACTTTTGACAAATTTTAACAAACGCATATATGTGAGCACTTTTGAAAACTAGTTTTTGGATAACACTTCAAGGCTTGCCCAAGGTCATTCAAAAACTGAGACTCTCAGTTAGAAGGTTCTTTTTGCTGAGATGAGGTTCTTTTCTACCAAAAGTTTTAGAAAATGCAATTAAAATTATACTTGAAAGTCCACGAAAACCACGAAAAATTGTTAACGGTAAGGCCAATGCGTACATACTTTGCTCTACAAAGTGCATCGAATGAACAGCTTCTAGTTGGAGGGATTTACTGAAATGTATCTTAAAAAGCCTTAAGGAGGGTCTTTAAAATTACAAGTGTAGTAAATTCCAGCATTTCTAAAGTTTAAGAGGAAATTATTTTCGCCTGTAGAGTGAGCAAAGCTTATATATAATTCATTTGTAGTTTAAGTAATTTTGCGGTAGTATATAGTTAGGCAAGCATAAAAATTAGTAGACTGTAAATTTTAAATTTAGCATTCTTGTGTTGCAATAATTAGTTCCCCACTATGAAAAAAAATATGTTCTTTTCGTACAGAGCACATCATTTCCATTTCGGGGCATTCATGCATGCTGATGATACTCTCGTGTCATTTCATTCATGCATGCTCATGCATTACATCAGCGTAAATATAAAATTTGAAAGGTTATGCTCCCCAAATTTGTGGTGAAGAGGCCTCCTCTTAGAGGAGTACTATTTTTACGATAAACATCTCGGCATCCATTAAAACCGGAGGAAAGTGGAAAACTGTGGTGGTTACTGGTAATGTATTTAAATGTCCTTCATCTTTTTTATGATGACGCAAGAGAGTGATGTGGAAAATGGAAAAGGCAAAAGTCAAGTGTGAAGAAAGAGTGAGTTTATGTACGAAACTGACGTAGGTATTTAGGTTACAAAATGTACAAAATTTTTCGTTCATGGTCGCCAAGAAGGGGGCACTGACATGATATCAGTTAGGGAAACTCTGATGTGCAACAGTTAAGATTACATGAATCGGAGTTAGATTCAGTTTGTGGGTGTTTCTTATTGCAATTTCCTTGGTCATGTCGCTGCGTGTCTTTATGTCATAACGACTTTTCCCGAAAGCATACACTATGTAATGAGCATCGTTTAAACAATACTGGAAAGCCAGAATTGCGTCAACAATTAATTCTAAATTTTATGCTCTCTTCAATCTTGTTTCAGACGGAAGGACGTATACAGCTACGGCTCTTTCATGATGAAGTACACAACACGCTTGAAATATCTGTCGCTAATATTGCCTTTGGCAATGATGACTGCACAACCATCGACTTGAACGATATCATCATTACACTGCGAATGTAAGCCAAAAAGTTAGAGATTTTGATTTTAATAATAATACATGCACTGCATGCTTAAAATTTCCTGGTACCGAGATACAAGTTCCGTTACTGAGACTGACACAAATAAATGAATCCTCATCATCCCACGACATGCTATAAGGTTACCTGTATGCATAGCCGTTTTAAGGTTTTCTTGTATGACGTGCGATAAATAACTAAAAAGCCTAGGGTGATATTGATTTTTCCAGTTGAATTTTAAGGTATGCTTTGTAGAATCCATAAAAATCTAGTCTAGATCAAATACTTTGATCAATAGAATATACTTTTCATTTTAACCTATGGGAAACGCAAACTGAGCGTATGCTCTTTAAAAAAATATGTTTGACTTTTTACCTACTTTCTGGCGAAACCTTTTGCCTTTTACTCTGGTTAAAAGCAACATGAATTACGTTCTGTTGACTGAAAGGAGCAAGAGAAAGTACGTCACCATTACCAATATTACTTTTTCTTTACACTTTCTTTAATGTTAGCTCATGAATGCTATAGGTGTACTTTTGTTCTTTTTTTCATTTTGTTCAATCTATTTAGCTTTGACTGTCCTTGGCTGTTACTTCTCAGTTCTGAGGTTCTGAGTGAAAATGGAGTAATATATTTCCTATCCTGGAAATGGTTTCTAGGCTGTTAGTACGATGATGATGATATGGTTGCGAAAAAAATGGCAGTTTGTGTGGTGAAATTTATTTGTGAAAGAAAAAAAAAATAGATTTTTTACGTCGATATGTCTCTGTCTTTGTCTTATTTTCCCAATGGAAGAGAAGAGAGTGTCGGGAGAAAAAAAATTATTGATGTTTGGAAATTTACTTTATGTCACACTTTTTTACCTCTTGGACGTAATGGAAAAATGTTTTGAATTTATTTCCTCAGTTAGACGGACAATATAGCTAGGCATAGATTGTTTTTATTTAAAAAATAAAAAATTGTATTTGTTGTTTTACTGTGTAGCGGGGACAAAATCGCAAACACTCGTTGGAATCAATGTGTTCTCTTTACAAAAGTAAGCCCAGAAGATTTATTCGACTCTTGGCTCATCCTAGAGCTCGTGAGGGGACCAGACTTTTTAGGGGAAAGCCATGTAGACATGGGTCGAGTTTCTTTGGATGACAGACCCGTATGGTTCCCATTCTCCGCGAAGGGAAGCTCCAGTCATAGAGGCTCAATAAGTCAAATAGTAAGTCCGGGTGGGAACACGCCACCCTCTGCGAGAGAGCTTGCTAGGAGATTAAGAATGAGGATGGCTGGTTCCCAAAGTCAGTCTGGTGAGTTGAGATCAGATTTGGAAAAAATGAGAATTACTTTCTGTATGTTGCTCGTCACCAGGAATTTAGTAGAGCTTTACATTTGTAATATTGAATGGCTTTGAGTTTTTTATGCAAGCAGACATAATTAAGTTTTTTGAAAAAGCTCATACTACCAAAAGTTTCTGGGGACGGGCTTTGCTGGTTTTGGAAATTGCTACGGTCCTATTTGTTAATAGAAGAACAAGACGACAGTAGTGGCCAAAGCAGTCCTTGCGCAACATCCCTCTTACGTCCAGGTAATAATCTGATAATTTATTCATTAAATTATAATACAAATCATTTCAAGGCACTTATCAGAAGTTCATTAATTAACAAGACATCGAAAATAAAATGTTCAAAAAATTCTAAGATAAATATTGACTACATAATGGACATTTAAAATGAACATTTTCACATTCACATTGACAATGAATAGAAGTCGCTTGGGAAATGCTTGGAACGCTCGGTCCGCCAAGTACGAATCTTACCTCGAGATCAGCACCAACTTCCAGAAGGGGCTCTGCCCAGTCAGACAGGGGAGCAATGGGTATGGATGGTATGGACGAAGGGAGAGGTAGTGCTCCTAGCACTCCAGCTTTACCAAGGTCACTACCACCTTCACGTAGGGGCTCCTTTGCATTTGCTGTTGAGCAAGTTATCAGCCAAAGCCGAAGAAGTAAGTTTCTGCGGATGCTGCAAGCCATAAATTCATTTAATTTACCCAATCTTTGGTCACTTCATCTTTTCACGTATACAGGTTCTGTTGCGTTTCCACAACGAGTGCCTGACATGTTCATGCGTCAACTGCCTGAAATACCTGATGGTGGAGGTATTGATCCAGCGATGCTTAGAAATAGACGGAACTCTGCCTGGAATCCTAGGGAAATTGCTGGCTTTGATCGAAGGGGTCAATTTGAACGTACAGACTCACTACGAGTAATGGCCAACCAACAAAGAAGTATGAACGTTTTAGTCAAACTCAACTAAGTACCGAGGATTATTTCGATTATTTATGTTGAGCATACATTTTGTAGGAACCTCAGAAGCTACTCAATCCTTCCGTGACGTTGTGTTCGAGGCTAGACAAAGGCTACAGATGCAACCTAAACGGTAAATAAAACTTTTTCTTTAAATAAAAAATTCCCTTTTAAGCTTCATTATATATTCATGTTGCATGTACTCACCTTAATTGAATCAAGCACTCGGGACGAAGAAAACCTAAAATATGTAAACTAGCTAAAGCCTACTTTCCCTGTCTTATTTTTATTTCCATTGTTTATTTTCCCTATACCTACTTCATTATCATCCAAGCGTGTGTTTTTTATACGCTAAAAATATAATTTTACCTCCTCCTTTGAAAATATTTCTAAGCTTAAGAAGGATAACGCAATTTAATATAGAATTCAAACGGGACCGAGACTGTGTGGACCTTAATGCATTTACATATTTTCTCTCCCGAGGACATTTGTTCAACGACAAAAACGTTTCCTCGAAAACTCTATACTTTCCCATAAAATATTCACAAAAAAAAAAACTTTTTTAACAGCATTTTGCATCATATCATATCATAATCGTAATCATCATCCTACACGCCACCTCCTATTCTGTTCTTTTCGGATATGTTGGGAAATGTGTTAGCTCATGTGTAAATATGACGGTTTTCCTTTATCCAGGGTTTACAACTGAATTATCATTTTCCTTAGTTTACCTTTTTTAAGGAGAAAGTGTACACAAAAACTTTTCCAAGACCTGTTTTCTTCATTCTTTTTCTGAGGAAGAATATGATGATCATGACATAATTTTAGGGTGGTATAAGCTATGCATGTTTTAGGAAAATCTTAGGGAATCTCGGGTGGGGTGTGATACATGTTATACAAGTAAACTATTTCTGATATTCATAATTCTATAGCATTTTTGAGAAGAAAGCGACACGACACCTCAAAACAAACTATGAATACCTTAGGTACTTACCCTTTCCTCGTCCCTAGCGTGATGTTTAGGAATGGCGAACGCAATTTTTTTCCCAACAGCTTGTACTTCTCGTTTGCTTCTGCTAATAAACTACTACTGACAGACTACACTTTCTCTGGAATTTTTTCAGTATGAAAGGAATGAGAATACACAAAGGGCCTTTATAACCAATTTGAGTGTTCCTAAAAAAGACAAACAAGAGGAAGGGGTTGGTTGTTGGTTGTATTCAGTTGGAAAGAATAGAGAGTACTTTTAAGGCTTACTCTGTGCATTCGAAACGAGCTATGAAGGCATTAGAGCCATTTTCGTTTAAACACATTTTAAGGATCGTGAGCCATTGCTTCTCTCGCTAATAAAAAATGAATAGCAAGTTGAAAGGTGCTTGTTGGCTCGGAATGAAGACTTGATGTGGACAAGCCCCGTGAAATATTTAGGAAACGAACCAAGTGAATCTTTTAGTTTTAGGGTTTTTCTCTAGCTCGCTCTGTTTAGTTTTAGTGATGATGGGCTTACATGTTGCACACTGTTTCAAGAATTCCTACATCATCTTCTTAACATGCCTGTTGTGCGTAGCAACGAAGGGATTGCGAAATTGAATGCAAGGAACAAATTATAATTTGGTTGGAAGGAAACAACTTGTTTACTGAAACATTACACTATTGATTCCCTTTCTTGTTGCCCTGTGGTGTACAAAAGACTAGAAACTTTTTGTCTTGTTACGTTCCATATACCTTCCAATTATGCGCCCTAGTTGCTTCACTCGTTTTCCTCTTGAGTTGCTCCTTTTTTATTTAGATATTTTTTTAGCTAGGGGTTCCACTATGAAAAATTATAATGAGAGTCATTTCAAAAATAAATGCCAATCATGCATGGCCCAAATATTTTACGCATACGTTAATATTAAGGGTATTCAATAGGGTGCTGATAAGACATGTAATGCTAATAAGAAGGTTTTATAATACAGGTTGCGCGGGAAAATTCAAATGTGGTGAATATTAACCTGCATGACTTTAGCGTCTCATGGAGCGCCAAACTTGATTTTATCAATCGCTCTCTAAACAGCCATGGAATTTAAACCAGAAATAAGCAGTTGCTGGCTTTTTAATGTTAAATTTTGTTTTTGATTATTTGTTCAAAAGCTTTTGCTCACTATTATTTTATCATACAACCCGTTTTGGTTTAAAAGCTTGAAATTCTTATCAGAAACCAACTTTGAATACCCTTATTATGTTCTAAATGCTAAAGTTTGTTCCAATGGGAATTTCTTCCTAGTTTTTTTACATTCATATTTTACGTCTCACGCCCAAACAAGAATAAATGATGGAGGGTGTTTAAGTATAGTTTTATGGCTGGGGTCTGTGGGTATTGTCTGGGATAAAAATAAAATTGTAGAGAAAACTCTAATAGCTTCTTCTACAATTTTTTTAGATACGTAAATAATCCTGCATTATATTTCGCTGAGAAAGAACTGAACAGGTGGAATAAATACTTGGAATTACATACAGAATTTTATTTCTATTTTTCGCAATCGGTTGGTCTTTAAGGATTCAATATACAATACAAAAAATAAATTTTGGAAGAATAAAGTGCGCTGGTAAAACTTTTGTTTAAGTTTGTAAGAATTATTTTTCTTTTATCTCTGTTTGTAGTTTTTGGTAAAATCTAGTAAAGTGATTTTGATAGAATATCAAACAAATTCTATAAAATTACGTAAGTGTTCATTGGAAAGTGATTGTCTATCATATAGGCTGAATATTCTGAAGTAATATATCTTTTGGTACTTAAATTGGCAATTCGAAGTAATGAATGAGGGTCTACTTTCGCAAAGATTTTTTTGAACAAGTATGCAGATGCTTGGAGTTATGAATTATGGATGTTATGAACTAATAATGGAGGCAGAATGATAAAAATGAGTAAAGGCTTGGAGAGAAGGAGCACACTTTTTTCGTGCAGAATTTTTTCATAAAAATGTTCAGTAGTTTTGGGAAAATGGAAGAGAGAAATAAATGCAAGGACATAAAAATGATAGAGATGATTACTGATTCAACTCGCTCCTGACTTTCTACCTGACTTTGAGTAAGCTTTTTCTTTTCCTTCCCCGTGCACTATTCAATTGGAAAGGGTATTTCGTAAACAAAATGAAAAGTTTTTCGAATGGAGAGCATAGGACTTGTCTAGATTCAATCGTCTTTTATACTTTCCTCTACGATTTCAAAATCGTTTTTTTGTGTGCGTCGGTACGTTGATGGAAAGATTTTGGTAGAAAAAATGTGGCATATATGAAAATTCTAGTGAAAATACGAAAACCTAGGATGACTTGCCTGACCTCAGAATGCAAATGACATCTCCCATGCTTCAACCTTCAATTTAATAAGGTTGCCTTAAATGAAAATTTGGAGTGAAATACGTGTTTCAATGAAAGGAAAAATACTTTTGTTACATTACGACCTAATTTTTTGTTCTAGTTTTAGTATTTTGAAAGAAAGCAGAAGAAGTTCTGCATAATTTCATTACAAAATTGAAAAATATGAAAAGTTTCTAGAGAAGGAAGGAAATTATAAGGAGAGCAGAAGAAATGGAGTATGAGGGCACTTATATTTTATCATTTTTTCCTTGAAATGTCGCAATCAGTTCAGAGAACCTTGAGCTTGAGAACCGACAACAACTCTTGTGCTTTCTCAGTATTTTACAAAAAGTGAATCAATAAGAGTTGCGACAAAATCTGAGGATACAGAATCAGCTTCTTGCTATGCATGACATATTTTACATTTTTATAAATCGCTAATTGTTTCTTAATTGCTTCTATTTAATTGGTGCTATGAAATATTTTAATATATTTTCAGACCCGATGTCGACGAGTGGAGACAGCAACAGTGGGCTCCCCAGTAACACTCCAAGCCAACTTATTTTCATCGTATTTTTATTCGAAGAATGCCAAAAAAAATCATTTTAGCAGCGTATATTTACTCCGGAGAGCTCAGTAAAGCACAATCGTTCGTAAACGTACATAATTAGGAGATAAAAAGTAAGTAAGGTATTTATCATCTTTCTATAGTAAACAAAATGCTCTCGTTCTGGTTTCAAAAAAAAGTGATAGAGAAGCGAAGGTTGGTCATAAGATCTGCAATATTTCAACATTTTGAATGGAAGACGTCGCGTAAACCTTAAAAAAAGTGTGATCTCATAGAGTCAGAGTCAGGTAAGAAATTTAAAGACAAGATCAAAGATGTTCCAGATTGATATCGATATAAGCTGAAAAACTACACATTTCCTCCGATCCATATTGAGTATCTGAAGAGAAATGCAATGGAAATGGTAACCGGATTACTCGTATCATTGGTTTCAGCTTTCTTTTAGAATAGAAGATAATTTTTGTTGAGTTTACTATTTCCTATCGTTTATTATTCTATTTTTATTGCTTAGTAGCGTTTGAAATTTCTTACATAGCACTTAGATCTAGATAGAGAAGGATAAAAGGCTGTAGAATTTTTTTTAGAAGATTTGTACTTGAAAGTTATCTCTATTTAACTAGAATATATAAAATATGACTATGATTCAATTCCTTCCTTAAGAGTGAATGTGAAGACAGAGTATTTGCTACTGTACATATGGAGCTATGCAATCTCGATGTACCTTAACACGAAACACTTATTTTCCGTTTTACATCCTAAAGTAAAAGGCTAAAGATACAAATGTAAAGTGGCTATGTGTATTCTCTGGTAGTGTGTAAACAGGTGAAAGTTTCACTGTGCATTTGTTTCTCAACGAATAGTAGCTATGATTCATTTATGATACTTTCTTTTGCAATTAAATTACGCAAACGGAAATAGGTAAGCCCATAAGCTAGACATGAAATGGGGCTTTAGGTCTAAGGTACTCTAAATGAATTTCACTTTCTTTATGCTTCTCCCGATTTAATGTATTCTGAGTTTGCTTTACCTACTTTATGAACTTTAAAATTTATATGAAAAGTTTTGAATGTATACTGCTTTCTGAGAATTTCTTATGTGCATTTTATTGCTTTGCTTTAAAGTGAAAGTTTCTTTTAGCAGAAGAGTATATATAGAGACAGAGAGGAAAATATTCAAATTTTCTTTAGATATGCTTATACTTGTCATAAATTGGGTAAGAGTCTTTTCTCTATATTTATTTGCTCATCATCTCAATGGGAAAAGATTCAAGTTGCGTATAAAACTAACAAAAGCCTATGAAATTTGTGACAGGTGGGATGTAAAAATCATCCATAAAAGTCTACATATTTTACACTTTCTCTACTCTTTCGTTTCCTGTGATGCATGATGTGGTATGGAAACAGAGAGCTAAGGTTGATTGGGTAAATAATTAGGTATAGTCAATAAAGGTGTGGGGGAATTGAGCCATGACTTGGATCTTCTGGATCGTGATCAGCATCTATTTTTATTACGCCATAAGAGGCTCGAGCACCAAAGATGGTAGAACTTGATTATTTGCTGTTCTTTCGGGAAGCATTCACGTTTGAAATGAATTTTTGTTCGTTCCTGACTTGTTTGCTTGATCGAGCGTTGTAAGCCTTTATTTTACGAGAAAAATATCATTCATAGATTATTACAGTCAAGTACTGAATGTAGAAATTGAGATGATGTGTGATCGTGATGTGATGTGAAGCCAGTATTTATTAGGGATGAAGTTGGATATGCCATTAACATTATCCTTTTATAGTCTTTATGAAACTAGAGTTGTTTATTTAAGCAATCCTCTAAAACCAATCAAAATACAGGAGAGGCAATTTCATTTCTGGTTTTGCTCCAGGGACTAAATAGAAGTTTCCCTTGGACGAATATTGAAAACTTGAAAAAGGTTTCAGTGTTTAAAAATACCTCTTATGTAAGGTGTGGATTTGAACGGTAGGGGGATCCATTTTGTTTTATAGAAAGGTGATA
>JAANSQ010002591.1:0-11636 GCA_036850885.1 Lepidocyrtinus dapeste | reverse complement strand
TGTGTCGTTTAATACTCGATTGAGCACGTGTACGTTTAACAGAAACAAATTTGGACAGAGTTCGTCATGGGTGGTGGTTTTACTTTTACTGGATTTACATTTTAGTACGAGTTGATAGTTACATTTCAATTAATATATCACCATATCACGTTATTGCAAGATAATGTGCCAGGATGAATTTAATCATTGAAATAATAATGATAATAAACTATAGTTTTTTAACACGCCGGCGCGTTACGTTACATTTAACTTTTCCTAAAATTTTCCGTTCGTCATAAGACCCCACTGACATTTGATGGTGATACCATAGATAATTCAAGGCTTGGAACAGTAGATGAACTGAATTGGGATTCACTAGTAAGTTCGTCATTGTCATTGGCAGTTTCGTCATCCACCTCGATTTCATGCTTCACATAAGAGGTATAAACATCATAGCACACTGATATGGTATTATCGTAGAGAACACGGTATTTCAAAGGAAGGAAGAAAAAGTTGATTAGTTGCGCAGGTGGCCAGATAACCCATTCTGCAAGGTACAGCCTCCAGGATTTAGAACGTAAGCTCCTGCTTAAACTCCTCCGCAGAGCTTTTCTCCAATACTGCCAAAGTAACGAAAAACGTGGAGATAGTGATGGGTGAACATATTATTTGGTCCAGCAGCATCTGTAAAGATAAGGACAATTTATTGTGATAAAAGCAGGTTCAGATTTCATTTCAATAGCAGAATCAATTATGTAATTAAATTCAATTTATGTCTCACCTTCTTCTATTGCAATCCTGAGCGTCCTTCCTGGAAACCGTTTGTCTAGCCATATATACCAAAAGTGGCAAAATACACCAATAGTCACTCCAGAAACGCTCATGTTAAACGTTCTCCTAAGGTCGTAAACTCTGTCCGTTGACTTGTACTTCTCATAGTTCTGCTGTATAGAATCTCCGGCTGCTGAAAGGCCTGCAGAAATTCCTATGTTGGTAAGTAACAGATGTTTCCCGAAAATATAACGTGTCCCATGCCTGACCTTCGTAACCAAAGGGCTGTTGTATAAGCGGCTGAAGACCCTAGGGGCTAACTTCAACGTCGCAGACATAACGTCTTCCAGACCAAGCTGTCCTCTAGATAGTCAGAAATTACCAAACCAATTTAAACTCACGAAAGTTACAAGGCAGCCATTTGGTCCTTTTAACTTTTTGCACGGATGGGCTGTGTTCTACCTGCATCGTGTGGGAAAAATAAATAGTCTCAATTTAATTCGGTTATAATTCGATTAAGGTCAGTTGTTCAACTACGATGATTATATTATCAATAAAAAGTTATTCTATAATTACCGAAATTCTGCTCTTAAAGGCCTTTAATACTTGTTAGGTTAATATAAAAGCACGTGGAACCTGGTAGACAAATGTAGACGTGTTGGATTTAAGCTCACCCAAACAAGTAGGTAACTTTAAAGATGTGATTCGATTCATAGTCATAGTACAATACTCGTCACACGACTCATATTCACCAATTTACCTAACCAAAATCACACTTCCTTAATTTTGCCGCAGTAGAGTAGAAAATTTAGGTTAGGGTTAGGAGTCAAAGATAAATGATAATACTGGGCAACACTTCCCAAAGCATGAAAATTCCTTTAGCGCCATTGAATTTCTCAACTCAATGATTTGAAACATGAAAGCATGAAACGAAAGCAAAGCAAAGACCGAAGCATTAGAGCCATGCATGCAATATGTAATGTACTTTTCTGAAATGTTTGTGAATTTTTGTTTGAAATACAACTTAAATTGAAACTATCTTATTGAAATGCTATAATTGTAAGTTTCAGTCGAAACTATTTAATGGACTTTATATTCGTTAGAAATAGAAAGTAACGTCTGATGGTCCAATCATTTGAGAAATAAACGGAATTTCATACCATATTTGAACTTTGTAGAAATGAAACGAAAAGATATGCTTACTGAATTTAATTAAGCTAAATAACTTTACTTACTGAAATGAGAGCTTTAGGAAGGTTGAGCATGCATATAAAGACAGTGGAAGTTCATGTTCACCTTTTCATGGAGTTAGGTTTAGGATAGTGCTCATTATCTCATTTCCGTTTCTCCTTGCCCCATATAAGCTGTGTTTTATCGATAATTGTAAAGAAAATAATTCATCCCATTTCTAGCGTATACCATTTAGATATTTTTCTAATAAAAAAGGCATAGAAACTTTGGATAGCTATTGTATAATAAACAAATAAGTTTTGGGCGTACTCAAGCTTTGTAAGAGTATATACTAAAAGTAAAATTATCCTCAACAGAAAAATAACTGTGTATGCAAAGTGAAAGTAGTAATAAGTATTGCAAAGTCAAAAACAATTTATCTTATTTTCATTCAATCGAAATATAGGCTGTTTCGAAGTCAAACTCTTCCGGTTTTGGTTAGTTACTTTCACTCTGACTAACCAACAGCCAAAATGCCCAGATCAAAATCTCCAAAGTCAAAGTCTAAGAAGGGGAAGAAGAAGAAGACACCTTTGACCGATGAGGAAAAGGCCAAGTTGGCTGAGCAGAAGGCCTTGGCAGAACGAGAGAAGCTGATAAGAAGGAAGCGGCTGACTACCGCTTTCCTAAAGGTTAAAATTTCTTATCTTGTTATTCTTCCATGCATGAAAATATGCAAAATTCTGAATATTTTCTTTTATCAAAAACTTTCAATTGCAAAATAGCTCAAGAAAGAGAAGGAGTACAAGCTAATCAAGCTAAATGAGAACAAGTTGTTGGATCTTTGGAGGCCTAGGTTGCGTAAGCTGAAGAGCGATGAGCTCCTTGATGATTTTAAGGTAATTTTAGTAACTTTCCAGTATCTTTCATGTATAGAGTCCTTCTTGAAAATCTAATTCACTTAAAATTGCTTAAATATCAAAGGCCTACCAAGCCGCGTTTGAACGAAACCTAGCAAAGAAAGATGAGCTGATTGATGCCTTGAATAATCTCTTGGATAAGAACAATGAAGAGTATGACAATGCATTTGACATGCATATTCACAACATCGATGATATAATGGGTATTTTAGAATCAAAAACCAATAAAAAAGAAAACAACCTTAGGAAATGGTTGATACTAATCTTTTCTTTATCCCTTAACTTTTAGCATTTTACAAGAAGCGCTTAGGTCAAGTCAGAGTTTTGTACGGGGATGCCAAGGGACATTTGCTATCAATATTGAACGATGAAAAATTCCGCATGCAAAATTATCAAGACAAAAGTCTCCGATATCTTCAAGGAGTGATGACGGCAGTGAAAATGCAGTATCGTGAAATGGCATCAGATTCCAAGGCCGAATTGTTCGTGAGACAGGAAGAAATCAGAAATAAGGTTAAATTATGAGAACCAAAGTGTAGTTTAATTTCATTTCTGAAGTTAAAGTTGGCAACAATATCTTTTGGGTAGGCAAACGAAGAAACACACGCGGCAAAAGTAGAGGCAGAAAGGAGAATGACTTTGATTTGGAAACAGTTTGCAGAATGGCTGGTTGACTACGATGTGAGGGTTACTTGTTACTTATGCATAATTAAATTTATAGTATCATAAAATTTTTGAATGTTCTTGTTATTTCATGCAGCAAACAGCATTGCCCTTGAAAACAGAGTATGAGGATCTACGCCGGAAGGATGATGTTGTAGTCGCCACAATCGAAAGTCAACTAAGGAAAGTCCACAGTTTCCAGGTCTGGATTCGAAATTACAATTGAAGTGATTTCCGTCGACAAAATTTTTGAAATCACAATTTCTTTCACAGACTGGATTTCATAGGCTTACCAAACAAGACCGTACTTTCTGTATGGCCCTGCAAAAGTATTTGGATGAGCTGAACAGCAAAAAAGATGAATTGCGAGCTGCTCAACGGCTTCAACAGAGACGGTTTAATGAGTTTAAGCGTATGGGCCAAGAAAACATACGTGACTTGGCGTTAATCACTCGTCGCCTCACTGACAAACTCGATGATATGATCAAAAAGCGAGAAGTCTTGCTTCGTTGTGTCGAGAGATGTCGCAAGAATGAGACTTACAGCGAGAAGATGGACCCATTTCTCATACACTGGAAGCTAGAGCCACTAGAAATTGTGGACAGTTCTACCGATCAGGGTTCCATGATGTACTTTCCAGGTGAAATCGATCCCAGTGGGTTTGCATTTAGGCCTTCCAAAATTGAGCATCACTTGATTTGTGAATGCGACCCTTGCACATGTGAAGTACAGGCGGAGGAAATTGACCAAACTGGTCTCAACGCACCCATAAGCAAGGTTGAAATTCATTAATTACATGAATTAANCTGGTCTCAACGCACCCATAAGCAAGGTTGAAATTCATTAATTACATGAATTAAATTGAAGTATGCATACTATTAGTTGCAAGTAATGGTTTTATTACTACGCTGCAGTTTATCAAGGAGTACTCCGTCATGGAAAAATTTTGGCTTCGTCTAAATCGGGTTAACTTGGAGCGACGAGTCATTGCTGAGAAAAAGAAGGAACTCTTTTGCGATTACACGAAGCTAAAGAAAGCATTGAGAAGCTTCATGGGTGGAATGAATCCTCAAAACCATGACCTAACACAGTTTGCTAATGAACTATTGGTAATTCCTAGCTCTCCCATTCCTTACATAACCTATTCCTCTTCATCCTCTTCAATTGGGTCTGGCGGCAGCCAAAAAAATCGTTTCATTTAAGAGTTCTTTACATTTCATTGGGTAGTATTGTATACACACTTTAAACATGTTAGTATTGGATATAGTTCTGCAGTTTATAGATAAGGAATTTTAGTAGTTTATCTAAACTCAAAAATAATCTATTCATCAACTTGAGCGTTTAGAGTTTGTAGGAATTTGATTTTGAAATAGCTCTGAAATACTTACTTTAAGTTTAAATCAGCTAACAAGTTAATCAATGTTTTAAAACATTCTATGATAAAATCTTCAGGAGCAAGCAGCAAAGAAGTATGACCTGTACTATAGGTCAATGAAACGAGAAAACAAACGTAAAGAAAGATGCCGAGCAGTAGGTGGACTTCGGGTACACTAAGCAGGAAAATTAAATGATTTGTGGAACATAATCGTAACAATTCAAATTTGCGATCTACGATTCCCTTACAACGCCTTAGCTCAAGAAGAGTTTATCAATGTACATTCATAAAAGAATTTCTCAATATGTTCATCAATGTATATGAAATAAAAAACACGATCTTTAATGAATGCTGTACCTGTACTTGTAACAGCATGAATTAATCATTGTACAGGGAAAAAAGCTTATGGAAAAAACTGCTTAAACAGGATAATATCACCATCACCTGTCGATTCATCTTTCCTGTCTTCGTGCATGAATATTGAATGTCGTGTAAAGTTGGAGAAATGCAAAAATCCTGAAAATTATTCTCCCTTTGAATTTGGTTGTAAGCTGATAGGAAACCTGAGAATTAAAATATGTACATATGAAAGCATTGGTTAGATTTAAAGGCGTTTCACTAGATACTAGTGGCAATCATAATACGCCCGTTTATTCTGTTTGTTTAAAAAATCTGGTTTCTGAACAAGTTACGTTTAAATGTAACTTGTTCAGAAATCATAGGTGAAAATGGTCATAACCAGCAAAATATCTGCAGCAACATATAAAGGACAAGTATTCCACTAAATTTTCTTTGTTTGACGGATTTTATACGGACATCAAATTAAACTCCTATCATAAATATCAAGAGAAGATTCACGAATTAGCTTAAATAGGTAGAAACGTGTACATCCATGCACACATTTACATTTTTTTGATAAGTGCAAAGCAAAAGTAGGTATTTGGGAAAAGTTAAAGACGCACCATCATCAAGAACATCAAGAAAATCTTCAAACTGAAATCTTCCTGAAACAGCCAGCTGGTCGTTACATAATATTCCGGTTTTTCACGGGTAACATCTTACCTAATCCTGTCGTGCGCGGTGTGCATGTCCATCCAAGAAGTTTTCAATAAAATGGCATAAATTAATAATGACCTAAAGGAATTTTTCTTCTTAATACTTTATCATCTCGAAACGATTGATATTCAATGGTTTAAATTGTTAATGCATTTGAAGGTCCATTATAATGTGATTTCATGCGAAAAATCTATCATACATAAAAATCATCTCACGCAGAGGAGCTAGTGTCAGATCGGCTTAAAGTTATGTAACACATCTTCACAGACTTTGTTTCAGGATTACGCATTCCCGTCTGCATTTTATTATGACTGGATATATGTAATATAGACGATATCCGAGGCAAAAAATCGAATAATCATTTTGATAAAAGGTTTAACTCAAATAATTATACATTGTTTCTTGACTACAGTATGTATCCAGAAAATACTTTTGTTCAGCCAGCCATGAAAAGTGTCATTGTTAAAAAAAACTCGAATCGGTCAGTTGCAGATCTTATTTCAACACTGCCATCAGGCATTGGCCTGGTACTCTAATAAAATATATGCTACAGTTTTAAGATATTACAACAGTTGTTCTTAATTGTATTTATTATTCTAAACTGAAATTTAATATTATCTTGTACATTAGCGTTTTTTGTGGCTTCTTTGGTCTGACCTTTCTGGTTGATCATTGTCATGGCTTTTTGCATGAGAAGCCATCGTCTCGTCGGGTTTCACTCATTCATCAAACACGTGTGTGTTGGATGTATGTATGAAAACGCATGTTTCAGCAGGTACTTGGTTATTGGCTTCATTCTAGAATCTTTTGTGATGAATTACTCGTGCAATTTTTATGTAACATGGTTGTCTATGGATAAGCACTTATAGATTGACAATCTTGAGAATCTCTATCGCTACTCGGAATCAATTTTTATCATTCTTGTGTAACATGATTCGTTCGCTGTGAAGGTTAGGAACAATCTAACCAAATGCTCATCAGCTCATCCCTTGGGTACACGCGAAATTGTTTTGATTGTAATGATTTCTATTGATTTAATTGCATATTCCAATAACAATTAGGTAGCAAATATGCATTTTTTTATTTCCGGCTGCGTTTCCACCTTTTACAAAGATAACCTGCCATGCGCACAGTATTCCTAAAGTGATCAAACTTGCGTCACGTAATGTCCCTTGTCAAGGTTATTCTGACGCATGCTGATGAAGTTAATGTTCTTTTAAGTTTTACAGATTGAGGCCCCAGATTTGTCTCCACAGTCAGGACAAATTGCAAAAAGTTTTCTTCAATTGAATTTTATGTTCTAAATAATTTTCCTTAATGACTCAATACTTTTGCATAATGAGCTCAACCTTGTAAAACTCGACCCGTTTTTATACCTAAATTGAGGAGACGGCTTGATTTTGAGCTCATTACTAGTATTAGTATCCAAATGAAAAGTGCACTTTGGTTTTTAAAAAGATACCTAAAAATTTAATTATTCATAATTTATATGCGCACGAAATAACTTTCAACTCTACACGAATTCAAAAATGATGCAAGTTTCCAGTTTACCAGCATCATTTAATTCAACTGCTCCAGACATAAAAAATTGCATTTGGCTTTTCTTTCTTGTAAAATTTTTTTTATGAACCTGAACTCAATCACTCGACGGTCCGATGCTCATCTGATTAGTAAAAGCTTAGGCATTTTTAACTCCTTTGTCGTATCAGATATCCCCGTTGGTTGTGATTTGTACATAAATCAATTGATATTACGTCTTGTTTTCTACATGACATAATCCGCGCTGACATGCTAGTTGCATATATGTGCAAATACTTGCAGGTAAATATGCCAGGCATAATAAATTAGTGAACACCATTTAATAAATTTCTTTGCTAAACAATAGCAATTTGGTATAATATTGAAACTCATCATGTGCATAAAACAGTATTAAAAATTTATCTCTAGGAGTTCTAGGACCAAGTGGCTTAAAAGATCTAAGCACTCTTTCTACTTTACTACCTGTTAAAAAAGCGCCTATATGCATAATATACATGCGGTTATATGGATTTATGGTATTAATAAGTGCAAGTATGAAATGTCAGATGAAACTTACACTCTTTTTTATGCACGACGAGAGATCTCTACAGAAAGAGTATCTTTTTCTTGTTCTGGAGAGTATGTTTCGACCGTGCAAAAGGTTTCACGTTTGACTAGCTACACAGTAATTTTTTTATGGAATGCTCCTCTTTGCAAACCACTGACTGCGCGATATAAGCTTCTTTTTTCTTTCTCTCTCTCTTCGCGTTTTTCTGGTGACGATAAGCCTTTCGCATTTAAAGCAAAGTCTTCACAGTGCACTTGCTTGTTCGTCTTCAGTCTTACCTTTGTTCTCGACCTGAAATCACTTTCCAGTCAGCCTCTAGGTTCTAGCGTACACACTTCCAAGCAAATTAGTCTTCATTACTTTCATTTCAAGATTCATCCCTAATCCAAACTCTTGCTGCAAAATCATCAAAGAGGTAAGTGCTTAATAAGCAATTAAATTATTTAATACCTACAATCAGATACTGCTTTCGCTTGGCCAAACAGAGAGGAAATTAATATGGGATATATAAACTAGGTAATACTTTGTTTACCGATTAGGAAATATTTTCAATTTGCCCCAACATGTTCAGTTATCTATTCCCAGTTGACAAACTTCTCTTTAACCCCAAGAGTAGCTAATGGTCACCTAAATACGTCATGTTTGACATGGCCATACATAAAAATCTCATTAATACGATAATGTATACAATAATCATCACTATTTTTAGGCTACTGTACCCCATTTAAAATTTAGTCAGAGTTTGTGTTAGGCAACCGTTTTAGATTTGTCAACCTGTGTAGTGTCATTAGAGCAAAACTAGGTACTTATACGTTGTCACATTTGTCACTGATTTTTATTTACCTTCCTCCATATCATTACGATTTCCACCCCCTTAGAATAAATTATTGAAAAGTGGCAACTTGTTTTGTACACGCACGCTTGTAATGCTGCTCCTGCATCAGGGACGTCAGGTCTTTGTTTCTTGATGTCGGACTGACTAATCATATTAACCTACTCTATAGTTTACAGTCTGGAGGAATGCCTTTTACATAGGCTATAATTCTATAATTCAATTAGTAGTCATTGTAAAATACTTCATATTTCCGTAGGCAGTTGCGTGAGGCATTCAAAGAACTAGTTTTCCCATTTTTTCCGTAAACGATTCTGACAGACAATTTCATGATATAATAACATGTTAGAAAGATTCATCCCAATCAGTCTGAATAAAAATCAGAGGAAGTTATTCCTCTAGGAAGTATTAGGGTCTCCAATGTTTACTAGAACAGGCTTAATGAATTTCTATGTCTTCACACGACAACCTTTGTCGCTGTCCAAATACTGAAGAAGCTCTAAATGTACAGGAATTGCTTTTCCGTGTCCGGATACTTTAACAAACTCAAAATGAGTATAGGATTGAGCTCTAGTAGACCAATTTTTTGTGTGAACAAGCCATATAGAACTTAGAAGGAGGGGTTTAATCAATTAAGTCGGCCATGAAGGCTTTAGAAATATTACCAAACTATTTGCACTAATATTATATCACCCCGGAACATATTCCAAAGGTCCAAACTGATTTGATTTAGATTGTTGCACGTTTTGGACCAGGTGTGATGGGTTGTTTTAATCGTAGGTTCTAACATTGATTATGTTTATGAAGGACTAAACTCATACCTGATTTTACTTCTACGATTCAACTTAACTACTTGGCTACTCGAATACGTAATATTACTAACTCCCAAGCTTGAATATAAATGCAGTGTGCATTTGCTTTTGTAGGCTCAGTACATTTCTTATTCTCAAAATGTCAACTTCTGCTGGAGCTGCTGGTGAAGTGAAAAACACAAATAAGCCCAGTCCAATTACTGTAGATCCCCTCGTGCTGAAAAAGAAATTGGGAAAGATGCGCGATTTATCTAATGGACATTCTATTGAAAATGGGTGCAGCGATTTGGACTCGCCAAGAACTCCAAGGACTGTCGCTACTCCCGGTAAGAATCTTTTCCCCTATTATTAAATTTTAATAAAAATTTTAGCATTTTAATCGTTAGATCGTTATTACACAAAACTCCAGACCATCAAAGAATTATTATTAAGGAAGGAAAGAAACGCATCTAAAAAATTTGTAGCAAAAAGGTCTTCCCTAAAAGAACAGGTTTTTTCGCGCATTTAAATACTAGTAAGACTCCCTATAAGCTCGATGGGTATTTTGTTTAGTAGGATTTCGTCATTAAAAACCGTCGCTAGAAATCCGCCTTATCATGACTTCTTCTTAACAACTTGTCGTGAGGAGCTCTCTAGCTAATTAGCATTTCTTTGTTCCTCAGATTCATGAAATAGCAGTCAAAACTATTTAGCTTAAACTGGACATTTTATCAGCTTAGGGGTATTTGGAGGCTTTGTCATGCTTAAAGTATGAAACAACTGAATAACTGGTTTTACGGTTGAGTATTTTACGTTTAGGCGTAACTTTTTTATCAGACCGACTTGCAATTTAAGCGTTTTCTTTAAAAACCAGTTTCACAAGGTTATCGTTATGCGAAGTAGGAAGCTTTGCAAGTTTTGTGTTTTCATGCACGACCAAAATTAACAAAAAAATGCTGAATGGACAAAGTCTTAAAATTATAATTTATACCTTACGCTTATAAATTCTATGTCATAAATAGGACATGAGAACTGTAGCTTTCACCATGATCTGGAATTAGACCATAAGCCACCCACTCGAGAAGATTTGATTCCCAACATGGCAGCTGCTTACCGAGAACTGTTAGGCAGCCTTGGGGAAGATCCGGACAGACAAGGACTGTTGAAAACTCCAGAGCGTGCTGCAAAGGCTATGCTTTTCTTCACCAAAGGATACGACCAAACTCTCGAAGGTAAGGTGTTTCTTTTCACGTTTCTTGGCACCTTTTCCTCCAATGTAAACATTGCCCATGCCAGTATTTCAAAATCACTTTTCATCTCTACCCCATTAATTCATTTATTTAATGGAATCTTCACTTTTGCTTCACTTCAACATCATTTTCTGTACACATGAGTGTGTACCATGCTTTCTCTGGGTACACACTCAACTCCGACGGTTAAAATAGGTCACTGCAATAAATTGTGCGCAGAATAGCCAAGGATTCACGGTCGCATCAAGTTAAAAACATCCAGGTCGTATGGAATTAACCTAGAAAAGTCGTTGTATTTTAGTATCATTTTAATGCACTTTTCCTCTCCATCTCATCCCATTCAACAGATTGAAAGAGTAGAATAATACAGGAAACTCGTTTATTCTGCTTAGTCCTTAGTCCATGTCCATTATTCTAAACCTAAAACTTTTTAGGATATAAAAACATCAAATTCATACATGTAAGTTGTCTTTCCCCCAACTCTTGAGAAAGCAAAACTTTACTTTCGCCAGCTAAAATCCGCGTGCAAGGACATGGACCAAGTACCACCGCAAAAAGCATTTCTTGATATCGTGAATACGTGAGAAATGAAAAGTTAGCTTTTAGTATCAGACCATTCTCTAAAGAAAATAAAAGAGTTACAAGCGTGAATAACGTATTTCCTAACTATGAGCCGTTATACCTTTGGATACATTGTATTTGAAAAGCAACTATAAAATGCAATGAACATTTCATGTCACATT